>JAGDQP010060072.1:0-12270 GCA_022664845.1 Lepisma saccharinum
GGTGAAGGTGTGCGTTTGAATTTTCCTTACTGCATTGTGAGTGAGTTTGGGGTAGTTTGATGCCACATGCAGAAGACTGTCAAGCCATTTATGCAGAGGACATTACCAGTACGACCAATTGATCAACCTTAAAATACAACTTTCCAGGGGTGTAATTTAATTCTGGAGAGGGTACGAACATTCTACAGAAAATATTGTTTGTTAGTCTTGAAAGAAAACATACGAAATGGTACTAGCTTCATGATGTCATGTTCGCCAGTAATGTGTACGTACATATTTATATGTTATGTGAATAAGAACAACTATGTTGGTTTTTCTTAATCATGCTTGGGTTGATTACACTGTCGGAACAAAATTCGGAACGGAATGAACGCATTAAACTAAGACAGGAAGAACTCTCGAAGAGGAGAGAGTTGCCTCTGGACGGAGACTTCATTGTTTTCGCCACTTGTTGCCAGATCTTTTAGAATGAAAGAACTAGGTTTGAATTGTTCCACGCATCTCTTTGAAAGGTGCTTGGTATATGGTTTCTTGTTGGATTTTCTGAGCGAGAGAGAGAGAAAGCGTTTATAGCAGTATATTAAAGACCCATTCGTAGCTCAGGTATCTCCTGAGTTTGTTGACTGACGGACGAGCAAAGCATTGATATAAGACTTCTCAGCTTTCGCTCCCGAACTATTATTTGATATTGTGATGGAAAGGGCTACTTACTAGTTTATTGTGTGACTGTGCAACAACACTGTCTATTTCGACCGGTGGTTAAAGCCCCGCTGCCGCCAGCCTGGCTGAATGACAGCTTGATATGTCATCCCTCACACTTGATGGGCTAGACCGAAAGTGCCCACAAAAAAAAAAAATGAAGCAAGAGTTAAGACCCCCCCCCCCCCTCGTATCTTGAACTTTATTTCAGCTACAACATGATTACCTTTTACTTCTGTAATTCCAAGCACATAGTCACTTGCAACGCAATAGGAACAGTATTTAGTTCCCTTACTTAAACTAAATCTTTATCCCTAAGACAGCATTAAGGCAAGCAAAGAATTGACTTACAATTTAAAAACAAAAATCGTGGAGGAGGGTCTTAATTCATCAAAACAACTTTCATGTGCTTGCAAACGCCAGTCTTTTGTGTGTGGTCTCCAGTTTTGTCCCATTTTCCCTCCCTCAGGCAATGGAAGCTGCTGCAGCAACCATTCATCCCATATCCATGCCATAATACTTTTTCGCTACAGAAGAGAAGGGCAAGGTCGGAACCTCACTTGGAGCCAAATCCATAGGAACCTCAGTACTGGAACATAACTAAAGAACGGTTCCAGCTGCGGAGCCGGAATCAAAAAGACCTCACCCTAAAGAGGAACTGGAACACCCATCACTAATCTGAGCAGTTACTTTCTTACATTTTATGCAACAGATAGGAATCATTTATGTTTAACACGCCAAATCGAAGATGGCGTCAAGCAGTAGTAGTCTTCCGAGGAAAGACATGCGGAGGAAGGGGAATTAGGAAAAAAAAAAGTTTATTCTTCCACCAGTACTCGTGTAGATGGAGTACCAAGACCGAAGTTCATTTGGTCAAGTAATCACTTCATGGCCCTTCAACTCTTAAATTGTTTAATGTAACTTCATGTTTTGCTCCATTTTTAGATACATATTCGATTTGCTAATCGCTGAGATTAGGTTACATTTCCCCAACAGTTACCGTACGACAACAAGGGCCATGAAGTGATTCTAATGGAGCAGCTCCAGTATCTGTGATAATTTATTGTACTTCCATATACAATCCTCATGACTTTCGCTTGTACGCCTCTGGGTATAATTTTAGATAGGCAGTTAACGTGGAAATCGCATGTTGAATACGTGTGTGTGAAACTTTATAGAATAATAGCCTTATTACGAAGATTGCGAAACACTGTTTCGCATAATTATTTAAGAACTACATATTTTGCATTATTTCAAAATACAATGGCTTATAGTTTATTGTTTCGGGGTGGCTCTAATCACATAAATGATGTCATGCTAATAATAAAAAATAAAAAAGGCCATAAGAATTATTTAAGTAACAAACTGAACACTGCAAACCTTTGTTCTGTAAACTGAAAATTATGACTGTTGTGAATTTGTATATATAATATGTTAGTGTATGCCAAACAAAAGATTGGTGGTGTACGTGGTAGACGAGAACTTCACTCATACAATACTAGATCTGCTGATCAAATGGATGTACTGTCTATTATCATCATATCCTGACCTTGTCTATTGTCTGTACTCAGGCCTAATGACAATCAAATACTCTATCTATTCTATTCGATGGTTTCTCAAATGTTTGCTCTGGGAAAACATATTATACTATAACACATGTAATCCGATAGTAAAAGAATACGTTAAACCATACTGCTCCTGGAGCCCGATTAAATATCGTATTTTGCCAAATCTGTTTAAGCAACGCAATGCAATTCCATCGACTAGAAGTTGCTACGTGTTTTTCTTGAGTTTGGCGACGGAATTACATATTGTACTTAGCACGGCTTTGCAAAGGGAAATTTGCGTCTTCTTATGGCAAACACTATATATGTTTTAGCCAATAGGCAGCTTCGTTACTACAGACTGGCAGCCGATCAGACACTTCTAACGCGCTCACGTGGGGTACACAACAGGGTTGGAATGTTTAAAACAAAATGTTTTAAAACGTTTTGTTTAAAACATTTTGAACATTTGTTTTAACCAATGCTTTTTTAAGTCGTGTTTAAAACATGTTAATTTTCTATTAATAAAGTAATCATTAATTTTTTTAAGAGTGCGAACGGGTATTTTTGCCAGTAAAACGTATGCAATATTGTTTTATCTCCTTTATATGTTTATGAGGAAAGGGACAGTAGTGAGTAACTGTACAGATTTTATAATAAGTTCTTATTCGGTGCTTAGTTTATGTCGGGTTAGTGTTGTAAATAAATCGAAAACTTCCGTTTTTTAAAAAAAAATAAAACGTGAGCCTTCGAAGCAGAAATTGTAATACTGCGAAGGCCTCTTTAAGCAAGAATAGGTAATTAAGAAGAAATACAACATAAATTAAACCCTAGATTACAATAATTTTTTGGTATATGAGATTACCTGATAAGTTGCCAACGTTTTAAAAATAATCTTTAAAATATTCATCCATGCCGTATCTGCCCCAAACTTCGTTTAAACATGATTCGACACAATAGAAGAAACTTTTGGGTGTCCTCAGTTACCCCAGTTGTCAGCGTTCCCAGTCTATTTTAACATTCAACTTAATGAAATGACTTTATTAATATACAAATCTACACGTGTGCATTGATTTATACTACATTTGACATACATGTTTATTAAGTACTGGAACAGGTCATGTCATACAACCACTCCAGGCACCGTAGTTTGTCAGGGTTACCAAACGATTAAAAAAATTCATATTTGTTACTCTTGGATGTATCCGCACTGCTTTACACAAAATTTGACATGTGCATTAGCTACTGTGACAGTTCATGTGGCTACTTCCGGCGCCATATAGGTACTTCAGGTCCCACAGTTGACAGTGTTGCCAATCAATTTTAAAAATTAAATATTTACTACTTCTATTCAGTTCGACGTATCCGCACCAAGCTTTGAATATACATATTCGACACAATCGAAACATACTGTGGCTGTTCCCTATACCCAAGCACCCAGTTGTCAGTTTTCACATGACCCCATACTGTTAGGTGCCGATAACTATTCGTATAGTTTCAAAAAAGCTCGGATGGAAACGCGGGACGTGGCTACGTTATAATATGTTTCTAAAGATTACTTTTCAGAGCCCTATTGCAACAGACTCATAAGAAGAAAAAAAGGTATATGTATTTGCTTGTTTACAAGAGTATTCATTATGCATTTATACAATTCTTTTGAAATATGTATATAACATAAAATATTTTTTGTTACACTCTCTGTCTGAATATATTTTCACAGTACGGGGCTAGGCTTGAAAGCCCGAAGCATGAGGGAGCAATGCCCAGTGTTTTTATAGTGAAACACAATGTGCTAGTAAACGCAAGCATATACCTCTGCCCTTGAATAGAAGCAGGTTATTTCTTGGGATTTTGAGCAAAAGATAATGTTTTTTTTTCGCAGACGGTAATTGTTGTGATCAATAATAGATGTCTTCTTTGAATAATACCGTAATTAGAAATTAACGTATTGTATATACGGGATGAGAGCATATTTCGTTAAGAATTCATAGTTTTTCAATTTACAGTAAAGATGTCTTCGAAGTTGTATTTATCTCCAGGAACTTAAATTCCTATAATTCAAAATATTCTTCGGTTCCCTGAAGGTTTATTAGTATTTTATTACAAACTATATCAAATAACTTCAGTCCATATGTTGTTAGTTCCCTTATGTTTTGTCAGGGTGAAGATATAGAAAGAATAGCAATGTGGCCGTAAGGCTGCAGGAAAGCAAAGCCATTGTAAATTGGGATGAATGTGTGAAAGCTTAGTTCCAATCCTGCTGATTACATGATTATCTGCAGCGTAAAGCATTAAATATATGCTTTGTAAAAAAAAGCGGCACTAAAAAAAAAAAACATGAACTGCAAAAACTTCACACAAAATAAAACTTTTTTTTTTTACAGCACTACGTACTTTGCTTCTTTGCTGTTTGTTTATACACACATTATCAGTGGGTTGCACAGGAAGGAAAAAGAATTTACTCTGATTCCTCTTTATTAAAGCTCATTCTTTCGAAAATAACCGTAAAAGCCAAATGTAGACTGTGTAAAAAGGAAATGGGAGATCTTGTTGCCCGAACGAGAGAACATTCCAAGAAGTGTAATTCAAATTCCGGCCAGGACACTGGAGAATTTTCCTTCACTGTTCCCATGACTGGCGCTCTGAGATATACTCCGCCTCCTAACAAATTGAGTATCGCAGTGTCCTTAGTATTCCTGGGCTACCTCCACACACCCCCATGTCCCTTTCACGGCGCGTGCGCATTGCACAGGGTATACCTTTCAGTTTTTCCTTTTATATAATAAATAGCTTTGTTACTGAATTTTATTAAAATGTCATAAAATTTAGTACAATAGAATCTACAATTTCAAGTATATGCTTATGAATAGACCGGAAGCACGATTGAAACGTTATAGAAGCTACTGCAGATGGAGTACATATCATAACCCCTACCAATTTTTTACTTTTAAGAAAATGTTGTAAACGTCTTAAATGTTTTTTTTGCAGTCTATAAAAACGTGTTAAAAAACACGTTTTAAACATATGTTTTTGTTTTTTTAACTTTTCCAACCCTGCTAAACAAGGAACATGGCATCTGTTTCTAATGATGTTAGAATTACAATAAAAATGTTCTCGTGTAACATTGAAATGAAGATTTACAGCGTTTTAATAACCATGATTGAAAATGTGAACAATAATGTGACGGTGATCCCAAAGTTTATTAAAGCTATTTCCCATTTATCACCTACAAACAGTAATGTTTCGCTGCCCTTTGAATACATGTAATTATTTGTTACTTTATATTATTACGGTTTCTCCAGCTAAAAAATCAACCTTTGCATTTTGATGCTCGGTCTACATGAGCAGTATCGCCTTTCCCTTCTCGGTTCATCTTTAAATTGTATACCGTTTCCGTACCAGTACGGTAAGGATTACGATATCAGGCGTATTATACATGTAGCAATAAGAAAAGAAGCTAATAGGATTACAGATAGCAATAAATCAAATTTCCGTGTATAAGAAGTTCGGTTTGCTATTCTGAATGTAAACGGAATTGAACATACACTTAAATAAGTACTGCGTAAGCAGGATCAGTTATCGTAACCACTCAATGAAATGGTCCAACAAGTGATCAACATCCCAATATGAATAATCGCTTTAAAACTCGAACGTCAATCGATTCCGATTAAATCGTTCAATCTCTCTATGAAGTCAGCTCGAACTGATTCAGAATTGCTACAGAAATCACGAACAGTATTTCGAGCGATCGAAAACTGGCTAGTTACTTTTATAACAAGACAATACTTTGAATCACTCAAATCACTGTTAGAGGTAACAAAACTTACCTAAAGAAGTTTAGTTCTGAATATCTGCTGGGTGAAAACTTTCTGTTTTAATAGAAGTCACAAAAAGTTTTCACCTATCGTTTGCTGAGTTAATCACGAAATAATTCTTAGTATTAGCTACTTGTGCTGTATGACGTTGAATCTATTTCACAGTGACTCTCCTTATTTCGGATGCGTAGAATGCAGTGCAAAATCTATGGATAATGTGAGTACAAGGACACAGTGTAGAAGGGCTTATGTGTCTTTGCACTCACATCACCCCTTGTTTTTATATCGTACTCTGCATTCTATGTATCTGAAATAATAAAGGTAAAATAATATAGAACGTCATATTACGGAAGTATCTAATATGGTAAATTACTAATCCTGAAGATAATCTGGGAATACGCTCCAATAGGTACTTGACACATGTTAATGTTATCCATTTTGTTATATATTTTTTCATAAATGAATGTGTGTTTCCAAATGACCTGAAATACACAAAAATTGAAATCATGTAATGACTTAGTTTTGAAAAGTCAACTCCCACAAAATGTCACAACGTCACGCCTTTAGTACAGTTACATTCCTATTTCGTGGTACGGTACATAGTTTCAAATTAAGTGTAAATTCAAATTACACCTTTGTATTTAATATCCGTATTCTTACTTAGGGAAATACACAAGAACGTTCTTCTAAACCATTCATGTAAATTCATAAAGCCTCACCATTCACGTAACACGTAACTATTAACGTTACGTAACATTAACATGTATACAGTACTTACTAGAATTCATATCATAATTGAATAGTGTCTCCTGTTTCTACTGTGAATGGGAAGGACATTGAAATGATTCTTTTTTTCATGCAAGATAGCAACTCGCTCCTTTTATAAGATTTTCACCTGTTAATTTTAGCTTCATACTTAAAAAATTTTTTCTATATGAGTCAACACAAGTCGACCTGTAACTGATTTGCTACCAGAGTTTTGCGGACGCTAGTTTTCGTCTTTAAAATGGCCTTCTCAGCATTATGGTCCGTAGAAAAAAATGAAAATTTACAGGAGAAATGTAACAGTGTTGAAGTAGACGTGTTTAAATGCAAAATATGTTTCCGAGTTATGGAAGTGAAAGAGCGAGATGTACTAGGGGCTATTTCGCTTCTTTTGCCTTATGGGTAAACAAATACAGTCTTTTTTCAACGCCACGTACAGTACATCGCGTAGAATGAAACAAAAAAAATGCGAACTAGCTAAAATCTCCTCGTTTGCTCGAGACACTGTTCTTGTTTTTAGTGGCAAATTAAATGTAATTCAGAATACGAAATATCGCTATAAGTATTCCTCCGTATATCGCCATGTTTATTATGTATTGATCAACTGGAGTGAGTATTTAACGAAATGGTAATACCACATACAGCTTTAGGGATTGCTAGTTGTCGCTAGGAGTTTATAGAAGTGTCTTCCATAATTATTTACAAGGGAATAAGTGGTATAGAGTGTACATATACCTAGCGGAAATTGACGGTCATAAAGTAAAGTGTATCCGTAGTGAACCTATTTGGCGCATACCAGCAAGTCGCCTAATGTAACAGTTTGAAAGGGTAACAGTTCGGTCTACATTGAATTGCGAAAATAGAATCATATAAAAAATGCTAAACAAGGGAACTGGATTATGTAGTTTCGGGTTGAGTTCCGCAGAACCGATCCAGAAATAGCCAAATTCCCAGGAGAAATGAGTAAGTTAATCATTTATGAAGCGTGAAAAAGAAAACAAGTTCAACGAGAAGTGTGTTAAATCGGAAACAAGATCAGTTCAATGTTGGACTAATTACGAGTAGCGGAAGTGTAG
This sequence comes from Lepisma saccharinum, assembly GCA_022664845.1. NCBI lineage: Eukaryota > Metazoa > Arthropoda > Insecta > Zygentoma > Lepismatidae > Lepisma > Lepisma saccharinum. The sequence goes on from JAGDQP010060072.1 coordinate 7,900, forward strand.
AGTCGTGAGGTACAGGCAACAATACTCTATTCAACTGTGGGTAACTTTTATTTTAAAAATGTGTTTACCCTAAGCGGTTTGTTATTACTTGTTCAACTTGTGTATAGTTGTTCGTGCATCACTAACTACTGACAGCACAGTTAAAACCACATCCATGCCCGAGGTGGGATTCGAACCCACGTTCTTTGGGTCGCCAGACTAACGCACAAGCGAGCACGACCACCTGGATAGGCAAGTAACTGATTGTGTCAACTGTGTAAAATTTCAAAATATCTCTATACCTATCTACAAAACAACCTAGCCTAACCTATTGTATAATAATAAAAAAAAAAAACTAGAAAAAATGAGTAAGGAACTAGTTTACAGCTCAGAGCTTTTCTTTGGCAGACGGTTCTACCCATTTTAAACTTTTTTTTTCCCATGTGTTTTCGAAGTAGCTCATCGTTCTATCATAAATTTAGATGTTACTTTAGGTTCGTTGCCTTAGGATAGGTTGTGTTAGTTTTTTAATCACTTTTTACGAAATGGCTGAACATTTACATTATACTATAGGTTAGGTTGGTTGCGTTACGTTAGGGTAAATATATACAACGAAATCACTCTACATTCATTTCTACACATTATTCATTAACACTCAAATGTAACTTTCAGAATCTCATTTTCTGTACCTATACTTAATATTGTATTTCACCTGTAAATTTTCAATTCGGTAGAACATTACAGTAACTGTTCAAAGTGTCGCCCGAATAACAGGAAAATGAATAAGTGGTAGCATTAAATTCACGAAGTAACATTACAGAATACCGCAACTAGTAATAGTGAAAAGTCGTAATCTTTCGATGACATGCAGGAAAATTTGCACAGGAACTTGTAAGTTATTATCAAGAACATAACTGATGGTTTTCATACGAAAATGAACAGAATGGGAAGGGTGTAGAGAACTGGTCCACCCTATGCATTACTGACTTTAGGTTAGTTTCCGTTAGAAATAGTAAAACTGATAATATAAGGAATGCTATTTATTCTCATGGACTCCCTTGTTAATGACAAAAATACTTCTTAATGCTATAGGATATGGTGGATCAGTTATCTACTCCCTTGGCAAGTAATGTGATTGGTTCTGCGGAATAACAGCGCAATTCACCGTTAAAATCGAAACTACTGTTTTAACTCAATCACTATTTTGGGAAGATGCTACTTTTTTTTTTTTTTTTTCGTAATCCATACTGACATCTTGCTTATTTCTAACAGGCGGTAGCCGACTAAACAAAAATACGACAGTATATCTATGATACTTGTATACAATGAATAAAGCATTATTAGAATGGTTTGCTGTACTTATAAATTTCTACAAATACTGTTTCTAACTGAATCTATGAGAAAATATATTACACCACCACGATTACGAACCTTCGTAATCCATGTTTACTACACTAGTTACAAGTCCATTTACACAACCACATCAAAGTTATATCATGTGTAGGAAAAATATGTTTTAAAGCTGAATTTCAGGATGAATACTTCTTCTCGAGAAATATCTAGAAAGTAAATATGTCGCAAACACTACTGACTATTCTAAACATCCACGAAACCCTTATTACTCGCCGTTGCTGGTGATTACGCACACGGCGAAAGTCTCTCTTCTCAGAATTCGTTCGATATATCGTCCTCACCAGCGCGCATTTTCATGATACAAATGAATTGATATTTACTGCTTTTGCTTTACCTCAATATTTATTGAAGAAATAGACTACATTCACACATATCTCTTTATTTAAGCATGTAAATTAAATTCAAGTTAACTCTATAAGAAATTACATTGCTTATGTAAAAGTTCTGTCTCTTTTTTCAAACGAGAAAATTCGGCTCTTCCTTTCATATCAAGAACAATATCGTACCACAAGCACAGAGGGCCAAAAATGAACAGCAGGCACGGGTTGCCATCTAGGTACCGTTCATCCGTCGATAGTTATTTCAATCATGCCCTGGCCTATCAACGGTTAATAAAAAGAACGTGTTGAAGAAGCGACGTGTTTTACTTCGGTTTAACTGAGTAAACAACATAAATGAATGTTTGTGTTCAAGCTATTCTATTGGTTACCCAACCAAATTGTAAATGAAACACGCGGTTGGCACGTATACATGAAAAACCGGCCCAATCTATTGTTGAGTTCCGCGTGGCGTATTTTCCCCCAGTTCACATTAGCGGTGCGGGAGCCTTGCGGCGACCGTGCAGCAGCCGCACTAACAGTTCACACATCCTGCGGTTTGTCTGCGAACACTCTGCGGCGTCAAGGACGAATCTCAGTTTAAAGAACTATCGCAATGGATGCGCGCGTTTGTGCAATAGTAGAAATAATTTTCTTAGCTATGAAATTTCAAGTTTCTCTTTTTACTCAAATTGAGAACATGCTGGTTTTAAAATAAGATCAGTGGTCCTATTTTCAAACCAATATGTTTTTATTTAAAATGAAATAATGTTGATATTTCATTTGCATGAAAATTATTTCTCAGTGCAAAAATAAAAACTGCTTTATTAATTTTAAGAAATGGTATTTTACAGTGCATTTACGAGCAAGCAAATTCGTAGACAATTCCATCCAGATTATTACTATTTTCATTGGAATTTTCCTACCATATAGTGAGAATATTGTACCTGCAAGTATGGAAATTTTCAAGTTCTGAAGGTATTCTCATGTAGGTGGGAGTGACAGTTTATATGGGGAGGGGGTTTGCTGGTTTAAATCATTTTTTTTTCCAAAATATCAATTGGTTTAAACCAATAAATAAAAACAAAAACGCCACAAATAGTGTGAACTTCATGGTGAAGATTTCACATATTAAACTATCTTCGATAATTTAATATAATTTTTGCCTTGTAATCAAGGGATCCCGGGTTAGAGTCCAGGTGGTGGGCAATCTCTCTCAGGTGCTTTAGCTGTAGGTCCTGTCCTTCATAACCTCGCTGCTGCATAAGAACATTAAGGATAAACAAACTTATTTCTATCCATCCATATGTAATATAAATAAATAAAGCAAAGTATTTAAACAAACAAACTTTTTTTGTGGGGGGCAGTTTTTGTCAACCCTGGTTTGCTACCATTATTTTGTTTAAGTTCATATTTTTTCCTAGATTATTATTTAAACTGACAATTTTTATGTTCCTTTAGGACTCGAACTCTACCACTTCGAAGAACCTGTAGGTACTGGCCGATTAATCATTTTTTTCCGAGATTAATATCAAGGAAGCTGAAATTGAAAATATACAGAACTGTCAGCATACAGCAGATGAACATAAATTACGGGTGTTTGAAATTAAGGTCTTGAGAAAAATATACGGGCCAAAACGGGATGAGATGACTGCAGGAGACTGCATAATAAAGAACTCCACGGAGTGTACGACTCACCTGATGTTGTAAGAATAATTAAATCGCGACGACTAAAATGGGCAGGCCATATAGTTTGGATGGGAAAAAAAACAAAGACTATATTCCATCTTGATTGGAAAGCCGGAGGGAAAGAGACCGTTGGGAATATGGAGACGACGTTGGGAGGACAATATTAGAAGGGATCTTGGAGAAATAAGTGTCTGTAGTGAAAACTGGCTTGATCTTGCCCAGGATAGAGCCCGATAGCGATCGGTTGCTACTGTGGCGATGAACTTGCGAGTTCCGTAAGCCATAGAGCAAGTAAGTAAGTAAGGATGACATCATTTTTTAATACAAAATAAGTTTTCCATTTATACCTCCAATTACCTTTAAAATTCAGGATTTTAAAATAGAGTGTGATATGTGAATGATGAACAATGTAAGAAAACAGATGTGTATAAGTGGGAAGGAAACAAATATAAATAGAGACATAAACACATAAAGTAACATAAATAAAGCAACAATTAAAAACAAATAAAACTATTATCAATAAGTGTATAAATAACTATGTATTTGTTTTTCAGCTCAAGTTTGTAATAAATTTGATTGAATAGAAAAAAAATCCCCCCAACCGCGGAAATAGGGCTATGTTTTGTATCCGGGACCACAGAAAAAAATCCCCAACTTCCTCCCCTTTTCTTTGCTGTTTTTTTTTAAAGGAACTTTTGTGGAAACAGGTCCTTATAGACTCCGTGTATCAACGCCAAGTCTGGGGTCGAGGCAGGTACTCTACCCCAATTTCATGGAGAACACGTTTAGATCGTTGTGCCCATCAGGCGTGCGAAGTGAAATTGTGCAAAGGATACGGAGAGGTAGGGGTGGAAAGGTGGGTCCCAAATGTAAAAAAAAAAAAAAAACCTCCAACTATTCATTTTAATATTCGATCAGACTTTATTTTATTATTATTATTATTTAGCTTATAATTCTCTACTTAAAATAGAGA
>JAGDQP010060073.1:0-12269 GCA_022664845.1 Lepisma saccharinum
CAATGAATTTTGGAACAAAATCTATGTGAATCGTTTGATCGTCGTTGGATTGCCAGCCACCTTCGTTTCTCGTCTTTAGAACTATATTGATATTACAAAATAATCGGGGCCTAACATGGCACCAGCACCCTACTTTAAATCCCGTCTCAAAGCTATAGGAAATGAATGAGCATAAAAAATGTGTTTGATAGCCAGTCATTTTCATTATATCGCTATCCATTATTATGAAATTCGATATTCGAAGTAAAAGCCGCAGGGGCCAGAACAAAGAAATTCCGGGAATGTGTGCTGAGAAAAATACGGTACGTATAATCTTTAACGCATCCTTAGATCCTTTTTGAATACAGGTCATTTTCTTTAGATCACCATTCGCAATTTAATTAGAAGCAAAAGAACGTCAAGAGGTGTTAACATGGCGCAAGCACCCTATTTCCCATAATGTAGCAATGGGGTCAGAACACATGCTAAATGATAGATTATCATTAGATCGCGTTTGAATACCAGTCAATTTCATTTGATCGCGTTTAAAATACCCCCGGGATCAGAACAAAGGAATTTCTGCAACTTGTGCTCTCAAAATACATTTGACAACAATACAATAATACTCATAAAATTACTGATTTATTTATTTTAACATTTAGATATGTTTATAATAATCGAATGGACAGAAATTTTGAATAGAAAACTATCATGCATTAACTGAATTCAGTCTGCTGAAAGATCATTTTTATCTGTCAATATTACTCCTTTATATTCAAATTTGTTTACAGTTTCAAATATTTATTATCGTTTACTAACGCTTGATTATTCGTTAACCTCTGGTTTCAGCTAGTAAACATATATTTAGCTTTCCCTACACTAATTTCCAAGCCTGCATCTTTAGCTGCTTTTATAAGTTTATAACACGTTTTTATTAACTCGCTTTCTTGTTTTCTGTTCGATACAAATTAACTTGCTTTCTTGCCTGTCCGGTACAAATTAACTCGCTCTCTTGGCTGTCTGTTCGGTACAAATTAACTCGCTTTCTTGTCTGTATGTTCGTTACAAATGTTGTAATCGATTTGAAACTCACTTCCCATCATCCGACTTCTATGAAATTTTGTGAATTCTCTTGCTTCCGATGACAATACAGTATTCAATAATTAGATATACAAGATAATCCAGTTAACTGTAATTAATTAATTAAAATAATTCAAAATTATCCTTAAATGAACGCAACGCCACAAGTATTTTGTGACATATTGGTTGCCTATGTTTTAATATTCATCTATTATACATAAAAATAAATTTAAGAAGATTAAAAAACGCTTTTCTAAGATCGAAAAGTAGAAATTAATAAACTGAATTAATCTTATGAATCGGAAAATAAAGCTTGAGTGCTCTTACTTACCGTATCATAAAATCTAAGAGCACCTATGCTTTAATTTTCCGATTTATGAGATTAATTCAATTTATTATTTTTTCCTTTTTAGTCAACCTTAAAAAAGCGTGTTTTTTTAACAAATCTTATTTTTAATTGACTCCAAGACATGCAGTATGTAAAGATATGGAGAAATCAGAAGATTTGAAGGTAAAGACTATAAAAAAGTCAGCGATACAAGATGGTCATCTCGGTCAGAAACGGAGAACATCATAGCAGAAAAAATTCCTCTGGTGATTCAAGGCTTAAAGATCTTCAGGACAGCTCAAAAGATGTCAAGATTTTGTTCAGACTAAAGGTTTCGTTATCCAGATATTTCACTTTGCTTTTTGAGACCCGTCCTGAATGCCATCAATACACTTAAGAAGGATTCACATTTTCGTACCTACGTTACGAGTGTATTTGTGAGAGAGTTTCCATATTATGAAAAGTACTGGAGAAATGAGTCATAGTGAAATTTTGGAAAGATGACCCAATGATACATGTGAATGTGTATCAAATGAACTATCTGAGATTTCTACATTGTTTATTTTAACTTAGAAATTATAATTCCCGTAATTGATTACGTAATACGGCAACTGATTTACGGGCATTTTACTTTCTCATCTATAATAAACAATGCCAAAATATCATATAGATCATTTGACATATATTAACATGTATTTTTGGGTGTCAGCTTTCCGAAATTTTATTATTGCTTGTCATTTGCCCAGTGTGTTCATGAAAACCTCAGACATACTGTACATACGCATCGTAGGTACGAAGGCCCCAGAATGTCTTATTCCAACAACCGACGTGGATTGGCCAGTGCTCTAGGAGACGTTGAAGCTCTGGATAGCATCATTCAAAACCTTAGATGAGTTGATCACTTTATGACAATATATTAAGGTTCCATAGGTGAATTCGAGAAATATGGACTTATTCTTCCTTCAGAACGCAAATGCCAATTTAAAGTACACTGGGGTGGTTCGAAAAAAATATAAAATATTTATTTTCTAGTCACTATAATGCCGTAAGTGGCCATTGGTATGAAGAAGGAAAAACAATAGTAGTTTATATCGAATACCGTCTTGATATAGCGTCTCAATATTCAGATATGTGATAGCGTTTTTAGTATTTCGTAATATTGTTAAAATTAACTCCCGTAATATTTTAGACGTGCTATATTGCGGAAAAGTTGCAAACTCCTACTGGCAAGAAGGAATAAAGACAGTTAAAATCAGACCATTTCTACCGGTAGCGGATATGCCTTGAAATTCACAAAATAAAATGGAAATTTTTACTACTTTTCGTAAAAGGTAAAAATAATAGACATCTGATATTTGAAACCTTATGGCTTTTTTATGTATAACACGTGTCTGGGGTAATTTTCTCAATAGAAACTCTTACGATAAAATAATATTGATTGTTTATTTCATTGTAATATAAGCCCCGGAGCCCGATCCTTCCTGTTCACACCAATGTGATGGGTTCTTCGTTTCTTTGTAAATGTAATAAAGGAGTTTTCATTCCTTTGTTCTCGTAGTGATATAAGCATTCTATGATTTTGGTTTTGTTCAAGTAGTTTCACTGTATTCCCAGTTGATTTTGCTATTTTGTTCTGTGAGGATTTTTGTGCTCATATGTTTGGCCACGACCCCATATGTGTGTATCAATTTCTCTCAGAGTCAGGTTTGTTTTCTCATTAGGTACCATTATAGCTTACTTTTTCTGTGGATCACGATTTCAGCCGTCTGATGGTAGTGACTGTGGTTATTATTTTAGTATTCTAAGTTTGCCTTCATGGAATGACAATTTGTTTTAGTGCTCACTCAACCAAGTTTTGACCTTGCTCTTGACTGCTTGACTGTCTGTTTATTTTGTTGTTGGCACCTCTTTCTATTTTCCTCTTATGTATTTGTTTGCTCTCTCGTTTGGGGAAGTTTCCCTGGTTTCTGGCCTTTTCTCATTTTCTTGTTAGATTTAATAATCATAGTTTGCGTAAACGGACGACTTCTTAAGTACTCGACTTATGCAGTCACCATTACATTGTTTTGGTCCTAGAAACGGCCGAATTTTTATTTTCTTTAATTTCACTGTTTTCTCCTTTGACTAATTATATGCATTGTGAATTATTCATGGAATTCTCCACATTTGTTTACTGGTTGGTATTCATCATAGGTATCTCAGGGCAGGACCAAATATATAGAATGACATTGTCCACAGGTGAGGATTGTTCGAGTAGACCCCTTTTCTACAATTCTTTCCACAAAGTCTAATACAAATATTACATTAGAACACCAGCTCCAAGTTCAGTATAAGAGGTTCTTCACACTTGGAGTAGTAGTCATTACAATTGGACTGTTGCTCTTTACATCATGCTGAGATATAGCTTTTTCTGTAGTGTGTTCAAGCCTTACGAAATTCATGCGATTATTTGACGTAGGAGATTCAAGTCTTCATATGTCTTCAGTATCGTCTTTGTTTCCAGTTACTTCTGCAGAGGATTGGTTTGCCCTCTTTTCCCCTCGCATGGTATTTCACAATGCACTGGGCCTTAACAATGTTTTCGTTAAGGCCGTTAACAATATTGTGCCTTTCTACTCAGTTACAAATTAAGGTAGCTCATGATCCTTTTCTTCGTTGTAGTGAGCTAAGAGCTTCTGCATTTCTTTCAGTTTGAATTAAGTTTGTGTCACATTTATTAGTATCATATTTATTAATATATGTTTTTCTTTGTTATCTAAACATTTAATAGTAGTGATTTCCTGTTTCTAAGACTATTGTGGAGTTTAAATGTCATACGATCAGCTATTATTTTATCAATTCTGTGTTATACAGGAAGGTTTATCATTTTTTTAAATTATGGGCTGCCAGGTGTATCAACTAAGCTCAGTTTTAAACCTAAGGTTTAATCATTGCATTTATGCTTTGTGTTACACAGTGCTTTAGCAAGATGTTTATTGTGCAGTAGCTTGCTGAGTATTCCTGGATTCTTTCCAGTCCCCCCTTATCCTGTAGTTGTTCCAAAAGAGTACTATTTAACTCCTGCTTGTTATCTAAGGGCGATATGTGTGGGCTCCTCCATACCTGTTTGGCCAGGGAAATGTCAACAAACGGGAGACCAAACAAGTAGACAAAAGACAAATATAAAGAAATGTAACCAACGAAATAAACTGCCAGCCAACATCCCGATCAGAACTTAGCTCAGTGAGCACTAAACCAAATTGTCACTTCATGAAGATAAACTTAGGATACTAAAATAACCACACTCACTACCACCAGACGGCTGAAACCATGGCCTATAGAAACAGGAATACTGTGCAAAAGGATAGTATCTAATGAAAAATGAAAACCTCAGCCTCTTAGAAGACTTAATACTCTTAGAAGACTCTACTAATGCATAACATTCTCTCACTACCATAACACAACTGAGTATCCGAAGAGAAGCAATACCACGAACTGATTAAAAATGTGTATCATGTAGTTTATTGTTGTGGATTATTAAAATGTTCACAAACTTCCAGTAGTCTTCCAAACAGCCGCTTACAACGATCTGAATCATTGAACGGAAAACGAAACTCCAATTTAATTCGTTAAACTGAGAATTAATCTTATAAAAGTGTGTTCACATTAGAAGACACGATTGTTGACAGTTGAATAAAGCAGGAAGTAAAATGAAAAGAATCAAAAGAAACGATGATTTAGCATCTTACATTTCTTTAAAGCATTTCAGTCGAAACTAGGTAAAGTGAAAGTTGTTATGCAACAAATATGCGCAAGAACAAGAACAGGTTTAACCCCAAACTTGGGTTTAACCCCAATATGCGCATTCAGTAAACAAAATCAGGTTGCATTCTATCTTCATGTCACCGCGCGTAAGTGAAACATTGCAAGTTAAGGCCGTACCATCCTACCTTCCCTGGAGCAGCCAGTGTAATTTATTACAAGTTCTGTAAGATACCCTAAATGAATTGCTTCAACACAGCTCCGTAAAAACCGAAGTAGAAGAAAACATTCTTTATTCTTAATACATTACACAAGTATCTTAAAGATATAAGGCAAGAACAGTGTAAATAAAAAACAGTCGCTATAACTTCAAAATGCCTTAAGATATACCTGAAATTTGCAAGGGTTGGCAAGCATACGATCTCCCTTAATTGTGTTAAATTAGTGCGCCATTACTAATGTAAAGCTTTGAGATGTGATTGCATGGATCGAAGTTGTGAGTTGGATGGAGCTGTAGGATCAAATATTCTTAACGACAGAGACGCATTTCTTTTTGATAGTACCCAGTCAGGTGTAACTTAGTGACAACAATCATTATATCACTAGAAATTACAATAATTCAAGTGCAAAATATATATTTATTTTTCTGACTCGATACAAGCATTCCACATATCCATCGTATATGTTAAACGAAACATCATATTCATGCGTGTGGTTATACGTATACATTTCAGCACTCACTCTCTGTTTCAATAATGTCAAAATGAAATATTATATTGTGGTTTTTCAGTTCCAAACCTTTAAAATCAACAACTGTTTTGTCTTCAAGTGCTTGATGTTTATTGGATATGTTGATGAAATGATTAAGACATGTAATTAACGATTTGAAAGCAACATGATCTTTATAAATGTTCATTGAGACACAATGCAACATTTACATCATTAGTTCTGAATCTTCAACATGGAAACTACACCAAGGTATCCCTGCCACAAGATATGTCTTCTGACACTTAATGCTTACCTGTTCCAATTCATTGTAGCGAAGCATCGCATAATAGCTGCTGGTCATTGCTACGATCTGCAGTAAGAGAAAACTTTTCAGTTACAACAATATACATACTAATATATGAATCAGTGTGAAATAAAGGGAACAAACCATACTTTTCTGTCCAAGTATGTTTATTACTACTATCCCTCTCTCAACGGTAGCTGCAAAAACTGGTATTGAAAAAAAAGTCAGGCCACAAATACTACGAATAGATACGTTCTGCAATATAGACCGTGTTGAATGGAACTAAGAAGGGATGCGCGTGACTTCGAACCCTCAGAACAGCACGAAAATGTACTTAGAATATAAATTGCTCATCTAAAAAAAGCAGTTGTATGAGCCATTCGCATGAAAAACCGTGTCTTACCACGAGATAAATTTAAATGATCGCCTATTCAAGAGAGGAACGTTGGTAACCCGAAGAAACTAAATATCGATATAAGAGCACTAAAAACACACAAGTTGCAATGTTGTGACCGATTGCTATATATTTCCCTCTGCCTAAAATAATTACGCTATCTGAACAGCACTTTCCCCCTCACCTGATAGTGTTGACCCGCTATTCGGTCCTCAAAGTGCAGGTGAGGAATTTCAATGAAGTGGTCAAAGCAAAGTGGAACTGAACAAAATGCACATCTGACTAAATCCAATTTTTCACATTCAACACACTTCTGTATTCAAGCAGTTCAATATTAAACGCATCTCTAATTACATGACATATTCGTGTGTAAATGTCATAACCTGCCTTTTACTAAGCACATTGTAACACAGGCGTCTGCTTTGGTGCAGAACGTTGATTGTATAGCACAGAGTGAAGTGTGATGATGAAATGACGATCGAGGAACTTTACTTGTGATTTTTCACATTGTAGTCTTTCAAAATCAAGGATCCTTCTCACGTAGAGCTAATATTCCCGAGAGAAGTACACATCAAGGTCGGCAATATTTTGTTGTCGTCGGTGGCAATATCTTGAGCGTAACATCCTTGTTCGGAAAACTTTCATCTAACACAGTACGATCTTTATAGTCTGATTAGAAATCACACAGCAATAGGCTCTTCGCATTGTCACGTAAATTTTCACCAAGGACAGCACTTAGAAAACTTTTCATATGCTCTTTCGTCATTTTGCCACTTTTGCCTGCCTGCACATGAATGTTTTGTGATCATGTTGCTTCAAGATTCTTTGAAACATTTGGGCGAAAAGTGTCTTGTGGCTCTTGAAAGCCGTTATATAGCTTGTTAGCTAATCTATCACTCATTGATAAAGCCACATCAATTCTATAGCTGGGTGTAGAGCTATGCACAGTGCAACACACCAGCTGTAGATTTCTCGCCTCTGTGAGATAGTGTTGACAATAAAGATATTTGATAATTAAATTGACTAGTCACTGTTCCAAACATTTTCTTTGTCCACATTCCCGTCTGTTACATATTTTTTTACTTCCACCACAAACCCTTGTGCCTTCTGACGAACGCAATGATCTTCTTGCCTTACGTGTGACGAACGTAGTAATATGCCTGAAAAAAATGCCATATTCAGCCTTAAGTTTGTTGATAAAAGTAATTCAAAATGTGAATTGCCTAGGCTGGCCACTTTATACGATTCTAGTGCCCACATTTGTAGATGCCAATAGTGAACAGCAGATCCATACCCTTTTGTCCTATCAAATTATGACATTACATACTCTTTTATAATTTTTAATTGCGACAATCTCTTTCCCTTGCAGTGAGTTCTGCCAGTCACATAATCTAATATTACCTGGCAATTTGCTTTTTTTCGAATGCACTTATAGCGCCTCGTAAGTTTGCTATAGGAGTTGATGCCACGACTATAATAGTCTTCATACATGTTCTCCAGTGTGTTGTCATCAATATCTTGTAATATACTGGCCCTCGACATTTCAGGTGGAGATGGTTCGTACACATTTTTCACTTGAAGTTTCCTGTTGCTCTGGAGATGAAAGTCTTGTACTACGGGACGGACAAACTTCAGGTTCGGGCTCTTCCTGTCTTTCAAAATCATTATACCTATCCAGCGTATCGTCATGCACTTGTGCGTCATCCCCATGGTATTTGTGAATTATTATGCTGTTTCACATATCCGGGAACTCCATACCCTCGACTCCGATTACGTGTCCATATTCAGTACGTCGCAGCAGTACTGACAGTACTGCCACTAACAGTTCGACAACATTCGTGGGATTAATTCGCCTCGTGATAGTGATGTACACTCTTTACACTGTAACCCACAACAAAACACTCCAAAAGATGGCCTCCGGCGGCTATAGTATTTACACAAATAGAGTATTTGTTCGTGCAGGTACAAAATTGCCACCGTCGAATGGCACTAGCAGAGAACAGCTGCATTTTGCGTGGGAATGACTCGTACCTATATTCTAAGCGATAAGCGATTTATATTCTAAATACATTCTGGTTCGGCTATGAGCGTTCGAAGTCACGCATATCCCTTGTAAGTAGACTGGCATTTTAAATACCAGTAGACGAAGGCATTGCCTTATGCACTTAGTTCCTATCAGTTCTAAATGATTATTATTTAAAGATAAGGTATTCTACATTTTCTATAAACAAAACAAAATTACATATTAATTTACTATGATTTGCTTTAACAAAATTCGTTTATTGTGGAAGGACAAATCGAAGTCTATATTGTAGTATGTATTTTTTGTATCCGCGTGGGTTACATTTGAGGTAGCTATCACAATAAACTAACTGAAAATTTAAACGAACTACAACATTGGCCGGCTGTCATGTAAAAATAATTTGATCTGCTTTATGTTGGGACTAAAGTGCACTAATTGTTGAAGAGCACGTTCAGCTTCGACAATCAGATATTTATGAAGCAATATGTTTGCACTATTGAAGTCTGTAAAAGACAGATACATCGCCCGAGACGTTTGATTTAGGGGTAGATCAGCAAACAAGGGAGTATATCGTATTTTTTCAAGGTGTTCTTTTCATAGAATAACGCGAAACGAAACGCCACACGCGGGTTCAGAAACAAAAAGCGATAATACTCGTATCTGACACAGAAGATACAGGAGATAGAGGATAACGAAAAAAAACATATACGAGATCTATACAAAGGGGTAAACTCGTTAAGGAAAGGTTGACAGCCGAGGTTAGGAATGATTAGAAACGAACGTGAAGATCTACAGCCGGATCCGATTAAATTGTGAATGTGTGGAAAAGTTATTTCGAAAAACTTCTTGATGTACACAACGGGGAACAAACAGAGTAATTGGAAATCCACCCCGGAAAACCATGGATTCCCGAATTTAGCGAGATCGAGATCGAAATGTCGGTACAGAAATTGAAAAGTTTCAAATTACCAGGAATAGACAACATTCTACGCCAAACTAATTAACGTGGCAGGAACGGTACTAATCAGATATCTCTAAAAATTGATAAATCTTATATCCAGAAAGAATGAGCTTCCAAAGGAATGGAAAACCTCAATAATATTTCCGATTTACAAAAAAGGCGATAAAGCGGACTGTAATAATTACCGCGCAATCTCGTTACTTTCCACCTGTTACAAAGTATTAAGTAAGATTCTGTTAATACGCCTAAGTGCATATGTAGATTAAATAATTGGAGATCACCAATGTGGATTTAGAAGAAATAAATCAACGCTGGACCAAATTTTCGCTTTTAGACACATTTTGAAGAAAAAATAGGATAGGAATACAAAGGGACTGTTCACTAGCTATTCATCGATTTTAAAAATCATATGATTCTATCAACAATAAATAGTTATATAGTAACCAGATACGATTTGGAATTCCCCCCCAAAAAACTGATTCAACTAATGAAGTTGTGTCTCAGTGAACCCATATGCAGGGTACGGATAGGTAATAAAATGTCAGATATTTCTAAGATTCGCAACAGATTGAAACAAGGCAATACCTAATCACTACTACTGTTTGACTTTGCGTTAGAATATGCGATTTTAAAAATTAAAGGGGACAATAAAGGACTATCATTGAATGGCTTGAATCAACTGTTCGTTTACGTGGATGATGTAGGTTTAAGAGGGGACGATATAGATGCAATACAAAACAACTACCATGTAATAGTAGAAACGTGTGATGAGATAGGTCTACAGGTAAACACAGATAAAACAAAATACATGATAACAAGCCGAAACACAGGGAATGAAGAAAATAAAACAAGAATTAGGGATAAAGCCATAGAGAAAGTAATCAAATTTAAATACTTGGGAGCATACGTAACAAGCAAAAATGATGTCACGGAAGAAATAACCAAGTCGCTTAGTATCTGGGAACGCATGTTCCTATCCAGTCCAAAAATCTTCAAACATCGCGATTAATGTCAAGGAAATTGAAATTGAAAATATATAGAACGTTTATTGTGCAGGTAATATTTTACGCTTACGAAAGTTGGGGTACGACCCTAGCAGATGAACATAAATTACGTGTGTTTGGAAATAAGGTTTTGAGAACGATATACGGGCCGAAACGGGACGAGATGACTGGAGAATGGAGGAGACTGCATAATGAAGAACTCCACAGAGTGCACGATAAACCAGATTTTGTAAAAATAATGAAATCTCGACGACTAAGGTGGTCAGGCCAAGTAGCTCGGATGAAAGAAAAGCGAAGATTATATTCTATCCTGATTGGAAGGGCGCATCGAAGGAGACCATTGAGAAGACCGAGACGTCGTTTGGAGAATCATATTAGAAGAGATCTTCGAGAAGTAGGTGTTCGTGATAAAAACTGGCTTGATGTTACCCAGGATGGAATCCAATAGCGAACGTTTGTTACTACGGCGATGAACTTGCGAGTTCCATAAGCCATAGAGTTAGTTAGTTTAGTTCTTTTCATAGCGATGTCTGCTAAACTTGGGGTGGCCTGGGTTCGATTCCTGGCTTTGACAAGGGATTTTTCCTAAGCGAGAGGGTCTGGAACGGTTCCACTGAGCATTCACCTCCCGAGGTTTGTACCAGAGGTCCTCAAATACCATATATATATATATATATATATATAGGGTGATTCAAAAGTCCGGCACCATAGGACCATTTCATTATGGATTTCACTAGAGAAGTGGAACAAAAAATGTGATGGGGGTCAACTTGAAAAATTCAAATGGAAACTGAGGTAACTTTTACATTTTTGGAATCAGTATTGAAAACAAAATAACTTTTAGATAATTTATTTTCGATATTTTGTATGGTTTGGAAACTACAATATATTATTTTTACAGGAATAGTATTACGTCACCAACTTTGTCCATTGGAAATAAGTCAAAAACCACTAGGTGTAGAACATTGAAACAAAAATTTTTATCACAAAAGTGCATATGGAGAATTCAACTAGCGTATTCGGAGAATCAGTTGCATACCGGAAATACATATGAGGGGGTAAACTTGAAAATTTCAAATGGAAACTGGGGTAAATTTTTACATTTTTGGAATCAGTATTGAAAACAAAACAACTTTAAGGGAAAACTTTATCATTTAGTGTGGTTTGGGAGCTACAATATCTTATTGTTACAGGAATAGTATTACGTCACCAACACTGTCCATTGGGAATAACTAAAAAAACTACTAGGTGTAGAACATTGAAAACATTAAACCATATACCTGCACAAGATATGTCGCGACAAACCGATCGGGGGGTCACCACAAACCTTTTCAAGATAGTAGCACTACTGAGCAGAGTTTAAATAATATAACTACTTTTCAAATGACAACTTTACACCTCAAATACTGGGTAAAAACGGAGTTATAGGAGAGTGTTCTGTTTAATTCAATTGACATATCATGCATATTGACTATTATATATTTGACTGAAAAAAATTTTTTTCAAAACAACAACTGGCATAAGTTTTTCCAGTAAATTGTTATCATTTCTTCAGATTATTACGCCGAAAACAAACGAAACATTACAAGAACGCTCAACGTCAAGACGGAGCTCAGAATGAAGTTATAACATCTCGAAAGTTCGTAGGTTTTTACTCGAAGAGAAAATTTCAACATTTTGCAATTCTACGTGTAGAATCGAAACCTTGGGTTACGCAAAATTCAATCTTAAGAACACAATAAGAACA
>JAGDQP010060074.1:0-12269 GCA_022664845.1 Lepisma saccharinum
TAAACAAAATTGTTTTTACGAATTGTTTTAAGAAAAGTATGTCTTTAAAAAGGTTTATATATTATTTTATTTCCGAGTTATTTCGGTGTTCGGATATTTTTTTTTCTCAAGCTAATGTTTTGTGACCCAAATCCTAAAATGTTCTGCAACCAGTCAAACGCAAAATCTTTGCCGGCCAGTATTTATTTTAGGATAAAGATATTAAAATATGCTTTTAAAATCTATAAATATTATATATAGAAATACACTAGATTCTCGCTAATCCGGCCCTCACTTGTCAGCAGTCCGGCCCACATCCGGCCTCTAGTCGCTCAAGCAGAAATGACGCGCATATCAATGTTGTTAGTTTAAAATGTGAAACAATGCTATACATACGTATTTGAAATTGTGACTTTCTTACAGTAAGGTTCAGTACATACTATGGCTTCCAAAAGGAAACACGTTACGCAGAAACTCGAAATTTTAGCTAAGTTATTATTACGTATTATGACAATCTATGTAAATGAATGTACAGTGTCTTTGGATTTAATAAAGTACAGCCTGTATAGTCCCTATGTGACTCTCACAATAATCCAGCACTTCCGCGAATCCGGCACCCATATGTACAAGGAATGGCCGGATTAACGATTGCGTTGTTACCCGACTTACGTCACTGTGCAAAAAAATTCCATCGTTGTATGACGTCGGGAAATGAGTTAAATTAAATTTGCAAGATTTGGGGACACCACGAACCATTGTGAACTAAAGAAAAGAATGTAAAAATAGCTTGATAAATCGAGATAGCTGAAACTCAAATCGGAAATCTTTTTTCACTTTTATCTGTTTTGGTTGAGGTACTGGTATGTTTTAACGACAAAGTGAAAAGACGAGCATTTTTTGACGACAGAGAAGGGGAGTCCTTCCATAAGTCACCTGTTCAGAACCCTAAAAATGATTGTAAAAATAATTTGAGTGTATGATGATTACGCTCTTATGCTTTAGAAATAAATTTAAAAAAAGAGCAGTATGAGGAAACTAACACATATATATTTTGCATGTTTGTGTAACATTTCTTCGTTTGTAAATATTTTAAATGGGGACAATGTTGATCAAACATCTCTGCGATAAATTAATTGCTGTCATATTAAATTGAAATATTTTCAACGTTCCAATACAACGAACAACTGATAGACTTCACAAGGGACTCGGGGGTTTCAACATTGACTTTCAGACTTTGTTTTCTCTCGGTCATACGGTCATAATTACGTTGAACCTTCTTTTTTTTCTCTCTTTTTCTTTCTGTCTTATCACTTGAACATTCATTCTACAAAAACATATTCCTTGTAATCTTAGTTGTTCAATGATTTCCGAAGAAAACTCTTTATCAGAAAGAAAACAAAACAATATTTTTGTTACAGTTTCGAAGTCGAGTTTTCTAAAATGTCTTGTTTGTTTGTTTAAATGTTCATTCTGCGATTAGTTAAACCCAATGAAACAAAATATATTACAAAATTAAAAAAATAATCTACCTGTGCAATATTATAAAACAATTAATTATAATAATAATCAGGGTTTTCGCTAGGATTTTCAGTCTGGAGGGTGTAAAGTCAAAATTGGGAGAGTGTAAGTGAAGTTTTGCACGGTTTCCATGGATTTTTGACTGAAAAACTTTCAAGTTAGGGGTGTTGTCGAGAATTGGGGGTGACACCCCCACAGGGAGTCTGGCGAAATCACTGATAATAATGTATCAGTCAGATGTCGCAATTAACACGGAAATGTTTAATAAATGGTGAACCTACCACAGAAGAAGTTGTCGCACTTCAAAGAAAGTTCGCCAGTGTGTACTACAACCCATGCCGTGTAATACTACACATTCATACATAAAATGCGGGCTCCATTTGCAGAGAAACGTTCCGAAAATCTTGAACGTGGTGTGATTTTCCTCCAAGACAATGCGCCAGACACTCAATGCCCACGCATTCTTGTAACATATCCCATAAATATGACTTTCAAAAACTGGCAGTCAAAAATTTTCACCCTATTTCATGTACCGAAACGAAAGGTGAAAAGAGATCATTTACAGAGTGATGACAACATTGTCATGGAGGCAGTGCGTGAGTCGTGTAAGTACGAAGACAAATAGTTTTTTTACTCACGTCTAAGGAGAGCCCACATGGAAACAATGTCTGTGCAAATCGCGTGTGCAATAAAGAAAAAAACACCGTACCTGACTTACCTAACCTCCACGTACCCTTGGTCACTACTTTGCTTAAATTTCCTAATACGTATATACATCAAAAAAGAAAAAAAAGTTATTCTTCTATACAAAAATATGTACAAGTAACCACGCCAGGATTCGATACCGGGATCTCCGTATTAGCTTCCCGATGTGCTAACCACCAAACCAAGCTAGGATTTGCGGCACAAGTGCTTGTCGGTGTTACTTATAGTTCAAGGAGATCTGCACCTGCGCGAGAGTGGGCCATGCCTTGTTTCCATGTGCTTCCCTTAGACGCTAGTTTCTCTCTCTCTCTCTCTCTCTCTCTCTCTCTCTATGTCCGTGAGTTGGTATCACTGAAGCACGTCTGCAAGAAAAGTGTCACAACTCAAAAAGTATAACTTTACTTAGTTAAGGAAAAGAAGTGGTATCTTAGTTTAGGGGCATATGCAAAAGCCGTCCAACACTTATGCTATCTACTGCCCACCGATGGAGATAGATTTATTTTACTTTTGTCAAAGAAGGAGAATGATTCTCTCATGCTTTTGAGAGAGAGAGAGAGAGAGAGAGAGAGAGAGGGAGAAAAAATGAAAGATTTTGAGCTGTGACACTTTTCTTAAAACATGCGATAGGAAGAATTCCTAGTGTCATTCGTCTGGGACAACTCCTTCACAAGTAGGTTCATAATTTCTCAAACAATAATCGTTATTTTCCAAGAGAACTGAATTAGAAGTTCAAACGCGTATTCCTAACTTGATAACACTTAAAAATATAAAACACATTTATAAAACTTTTTGTACAAATCCTTGCTATAGTATTCTCTAAGTATTTGACTAAAAAAAAATTTAGTAATGTGTACAAGAAGTGTTGAGAGTTTATTATCTCTTTCTGAAGATGTAAGGGAAGTGAACGAGAGATGCCGCACTTATCTCCGCAACCAGTCGTCAGATGGCAGCGCCAGTGTGTGAGCACCAAGGATGTTCTAATATGGAGGATATGCGATTTCGCAAAGAACATGAAGCCAAACGTCACAGCTTAGTCCCGCCCAGTTAGCCCACTTATTCCAATCAAAAACAATGTTTTCGACTAACAAATATGGCAGCAAGCTCTGCAGTTGTCTGCTAACCTATCAGGTGCCTCGCCTTGGTCGATGCTCAGTTATTTTTTTGGTTTCACTCTTTCGCTGGGCATGTGATAGCTACACGCTTATCGTCTGTTAGAACATACTCGGTGAGCACATGGGACCTCGGTGAGGCGATGCCATATAACCACGGGGCAGCCAGTAGGTCACCACAGTGCTGTCAGTTGGCGGTATTTATCCCGCCAAACGGAATTTTTCAAGTTTCAGCGGGATTTTTCTAACTAAAACGGGAATTCAAGCACGAGGTCAACTTATAATGTAAAATGGTTGCTTTTTCAGCTTTGTATATTTTGATTACACACAGACATGCATACATATGAATGTATATGCGAGTGTGATAGTTATGCAACCCTAGAATTTCCATGAATTTTTATCGTTACGAGTTTTGCGGGATTTTATAGAGCTCAGCGAGACTTCTTGTTTAGCTTGAAGGGAGAAAAAATGACTTCGCCAGGTAGATCGCGAGAAGCAATCAAAGGTACAACTGGTGCTGAAAGTGCTACAAAGACTGAGTGCGGAAATTTAGACGAACGTAAGTGAGACTGTGTCTGAAGTACGAATTTGAAAACATATTGTAACAAAAGGGGAAGTAGTGTTTTTTTTTTACTATTTAGCTACATGCAATTCACAGACAGCAGTGAAGCACAAAGGGATGACCAGAGCAATATATTGAGGAAAGATCCAGCACTTTTAATGAGGAGAGATGACGCATGTACCAAACCACAACTCGAAGAGAATTGGCACATTATATTGCGGTGCAGGTCATGACAGAAACACGAAGAAATATAGATGAGTCGAATAAAGCAGCTGGGGCTCTAGGAATAACCCTACACGTAAATATGATACCATCAAATGTTGTCTCAGAAAATATACTCTGCCTCGTAGTAGGGCAACAATAATAATGAAAATGCGTCGAACACATACACAAATCTTGGTATGTCGTGAAAGAATAAACTTTATAAGTGTATAAAAATACGAGGAGTGCACGAAAAGATAACACATCTCCTGGCTTTACCGTTCGTCGGGGAACGGTAGTCTTTTGTAGGCTACGTGAAAAAGACAAGAAGGCGATACCGAACTGTAGGCAAGGTTGATGCAGTTTCGTTTGTGCGATTGTCGCATACGAAGATCACAAGCAACTGCTGCACGCGCCACTGCATTGACACGTTGAAGGGAAATCAGTGAAGCCGGTTTGGTTTGCGCGTCGGACACATAGTGTCGCTAGCAACTGTTGCAACGACTCCTTCGGAGAGCAGTCAAGCTGCAGCAGTCGCATGCCATGAAGAGTATTATGCAGTTTATATTCGTGATTTCTTTGAATTTGGAACTATTTTGTGCCAAATATGAACTTTAGCAGAGATGAGAATTGAAAGCTACGTCAAGAATGGACGAAAATACTATAAAATTGGTGGTAGAACCCGAAAGGAAGAGAATACATGTAAAGATGTGATTGTCCTGTAGTAGGTTTGGTGATCAATAGATGGCAGCAGAGTTTGCAGGCAGCTTGAAGTAACGTTACTGTGTTATATTGAATGAAAGTTGAGTTTAATTTAAAATTCTGCTTATATTATTATTATAATTGTTTGTAATCATGACTAAAATTCTGTTACTATAAGAAATATTGTTTACAGAAAGATCTTAAACTCGCAATGCACGAAAAGTAAATCGTATAAATGTATAAAGTATTGTAAGGGTTGCGCGGCGCCAAATGCACAAACGATACTACTCTACGAAATGCATCCATCGCCTAAACGAAACCGCATAGACACTAGACAGGACGCCTGTGGAAAATACCTCCACACTCAACTCGACAGGGAATTTGATTGGGTACACTAACTACGGAAAGTGGTTGCATGAAACTTGTGTACTTTACCAAACCATGTACATTAACTATGGCAGAGAACATGTACGAAAAAAAAAAAAAAAACGAAATTAAATCGCTACGGTATTTCTCCAGCAAAATGCGGCATCTCTCGTTCAGTGAAGAGCTCGAAAATGGTCCTTCTATATTTTTCTTTTCTTTTCGTTAATGCTTTATTAAGAAACATTATATCGCTTTTGTGTTAGCAATTATGTGTCTGAGCTATTAATACAAGACGGTTCTTCAGCCATTTTGGTTCTATTACTCTCTCTACAACCATTTTTCAAAAAGTGCGTTATCTCTCCTCACTTTCCTTTATTTTCAATGCTTCTGTCGTAAACGGCTTTTCAGAATAACTTTCTAAAAGATATCTTTTACATGTTTTGTTCGCAAAACACACATCTATCCATTCACTACAGAATAATTGGCAAAAGATTTATATACAAAAAACGAATAACTTTTGTGCCTATTGTACATTCATAATCATAAATGAACGTAGCCACAAACAATGACTTTAAGAGAGAATGACGTCATTTAACTTTCAGATAATAACCTCTCCCCAAATACAAATGCATGCATCTTAACTATCACGTGCATTTCATGATCTTCGTATATACGATGTTCCTAAACCACAAAATCTTTCACATGTAAACCCACTGACCTGTATGTCATGGGTTCAATATTTCGAAACATTGCCTTTTCTGAGAAAACACTGAGGCGAAAGAATCCTTGAAAATGATAACAAACAAGGAAGTTAATTTCACTAAAAGGAGAAAAATATCTACACAACATTACGTATATAACTGGCTAAGGTAAGTTTATAAACTTAAGGTGAACCCGATGACAACTTAGTGAAAAGCATATAGTGAAACTTGCGGGAATTCTTAGAATGGATAAAGCTAAACCAAATGAAAAGGACCTGTAGCCTCAGAATTACCAGTTTAAAAAAGGTCCAATAAACCGAGGCCACTAAATTCGAATCTGAAATCAGTTTCTCTCCACCTACTTTCATAGAAGCGCTAACGCGATATTTTAAAATGGACAAAGCTAAGCAAGCGACAAGGATCTGTCGCCCTTCAGAGGCACCAGACGAAAAAAGCCTAATATGATGTTGAAGAATCCAAAGATGTTTTGGTTGAGTTACTTCCCTGCGTTGCAGACACACAGAGAAAGCGAAATTATAAGAGAACCAATATTTATATTCGGCCCACTGAAAAATGAGTATCCGCCCGCGTAAGATGGCTGTCTGCGGCTCGTCGCAATGTTATTATGAGGTTCCGGGTTCAATCCTGGACGGAGAATCAAGTACTTACTGGACGATGAACTCAATTCTCCTGTTTGGCGAACATGTGATTCCAGCAACAAGAGTAAGTTCTGTGGTCACATAGAGCATTTCTTAATCTCAACTCAACTATGTCTATACTTGTGTCAAAAACCAACAAACTCGGCAGTAAACACGACACACACACACAGAAACAGATAAGACACATGATCATCATTACTTATTAGTGACCATAATATGTATCATTAAATCGTATAAAATTAAATTTTCAACATTTCATTCTATGACACTAAACAGAAAACGGTTAATAATAAGGAAGTAATAATAATAATAAAAACATTTCAAATATATCTCCCTTTCAGAATTTCACTACTTAATACTTTTTTTTTAACTATGAGTTAGCAGTATTATAATAACTTATTATTTACTAATTTTACACTCCTATGCTGTTACCAGTGCACGTAAACCCTAGGTATGAAATTGAATGAAAATCATCAGAATTTTCAAGATTAAACTCTTTTGAGTTATTTAGGCAATATGTCACACCAAAGAATTTGGTGGGTTGCAGAAGTACCAGGCGTTCGTGGCGAGTTTTTTTTCTTTCTCCAAAACAATTTAGAATAAAGGCGTTTTGAGATTCTTGGGTTTCGAAATCTCACAAATCTATCACTCAGTGTCTTATAAAAAAAGAAAAACAACATACGAAATTTCACGAAAATGGGACTCAACACTAAATTTGTTGTGTACGTTCGTCACGCTTCATCAAATACAGGGGACGTAATTTTAAATTTGAATTTAAAATGAATGGCCTTTAGGCATCTCAGGCTCAGGCCGGAATAGATAGGGAACGGATGCTGCAAGGTAGTCGGTCAGCGCTTGTTTTGTAGGTACTATGGCGGCATTTGCCTGGTGTGACTGAGGAAAAACCCTGGAAAAACCTGTCAGGATGTGCGGCTGCTGAAATCGTTCTCAAGACCTTCCGATTGCTAAACCAATGCTGCACCAACTGAGCTATGGCCGCTCGGTGAAGAACGATTAAAAGTTATCTCCGATTTCTATTTTTATTCATGTAAGCAGTTCCACGTAGAGATACAATGATTACAATTAGCATTATTTTGTAAAGTTGTTGATAATGAGGGTGAGTAGAATGATTGTATTTATAGCCATGTTTCGTTTCAGGTGATCATGATGTTTGGACTTAGCAAAGAACAACGCACTGTAGTCGTGAGGCTGTACACTGTAGGTCCAATATTGCAGAGGCAAGTCGTCGTTTAAGTGTTGAATATAGACTTCATCAAGAACAGAGCAAGCCAAGAACATCAACGTCATTTTGAAGAAGTTTGAGTTTATCGATTCTGAAGTAACAACAGATGAAAACGCAGAGCGGTTGTAGTTGCCCCTGAAGGAAGTTCGCAAAAGTCTGTCCACAGAAATGAACATTTCTCCTCAATACAATAGATCCACAACCTGATGACAAGCATGAAACTCAGGCCCTCCACAGCATGGGCTGCACGGAATTTACAGAAACAGTCCGTGATAGGATTCGCGATTCCCCCCTTCCTTCCCCGCCTTTGTTGACAGCATATGGATGCCGGGAGTGACTGAGGAAAAAATTCAGTGAGGATGATCGGCCGCTGGGATTCGGTCCACGACCTCCCGAACGCTAGGACAACGTTCTACCATTGAGCCATGGCCGCTAGGTATACCCCCGAAGAATTTTATCTCTTGGGGTGGGGGTTGGGGTAATAAAACATGCTGTGGATAAGCAAAAAATCAAGGGATTTTCGTCAAGTGACTGCAGAAGGGTTCTGCTACGTTGATGTTAACACTTGAGGGAAAGTATGTCACAGTGTTGCATAACGCTTGCAAGAATTCATCGACCACATAACTACAAATTTGAACATTACCGATAAACATTCCCTGTCAAGCTGATTGTGGCTTTCACGTGACATTGTTACACCACTGCCACGTGGTATACTGTACCTCTCATTGAACAAACAAAGAAACAAAAACACTTCTTGCATTCGAAATCGGGCGGTAGCTTTTCACACACCCTGTATAAAAAATATAAATATCTAAGTTTAAATATTTGTAACAGCACTTGTAGCAAAAGTAACTGAATCTAGCTACAATTTAATTAGTATCACAGCTGCTCAATTGTATCACTACAAAACTAAAATTATTTGCACTACGATTATTTTGCAATAACGACCATGCTAATTAACATCATTTTACTTCAATGTCTGCACCAACTCACAAATCCGATTTACGCAACCTTTCGGAAAATACAACAACAACAACGATCGAATAAAACCAAGCCCAATCAATTATATTTGCTGTCATAAAGTGAAGCTTTATTTTGTTTCAAAGCAGACATTTTTAAAGAAGCAAAAACCAGGTGGAAACAGCTCGATATTCTCCACTGAAAAGATATAAGAACAGCAATACATTAATTGGGCCTTCTTCTCACCGAGATCATTACACGCTCTATAATTAAATTATTCATTAATCTCGTTTTTGTTCGTGCGGAAGATTTCGATGAGGGAGAAAAAATAATTTTCCTGAAGAGGTTCTACTAGCAAAGTTCCATCACATAGCTGTACATTGAAAAATCAAACTTAACAGGACTAATGATTTTGATTTCGCTAAAGAGAACAATCTTTTTAAGTTTAAAAAAAAAGACTGAAGATGAGTAATTAATATTCACTAAACGTAACAAACACATCTTCAGATGTTTTAGATCAGATAAACAGGTCACTTTTCCAAGGGAAAACCTTCATAAATTTATATTATAAGTTTAATTCAAAATATCAAAACTCTACTATGTCCTTAATGGATAAGTGGTTAAGCCCACTGCCTTGTAATCAAGGGGTAGCGGGTTCGATTTCCAGCAGGGCGTATTGAACGAAGTGGTTTGGAATCCACTTTAAATTGTACGTTTCGTTCTTACATCTTCATACAGTGGAAAGAAATGATAAACCACTATCGGTTCATCCTGACCAGAGATTCATATAGACATCCTTCCGAACACAATGCCAATCATTATCATCATCATCATCCCTGTAAACTCAGTTCAAGATTCAATGGGAGTACATTTTCTCGTCTTTTTTTGTTCTACGTCCGTTATTCAAATTTCAGTGCAAATAAACAGAAAATGCCTTCACGAACTTAAGTACATTTTGTACTTCAATAATGAGTTCAGTATGTCTTAAAGAAATGCAAGTAGTTATTTCATTATTGTGTACAAACACTTGAAACTGAAAATATACCGGTATAGAATTGTTATTTTGTCGGTAATACTTTATCGTTGCGAAAGTTGGAGTACGACCCTGGTAAATGAACATAATTTGCGTGCGTTTGATAATAAGGTTTTGAGAAAGATATATGAGCCCAAACGGGAGGAGATGACTGGAGAATGGAGGAGACTGGATACTGAAGAACTCCACACACTGTATGAGTCACCCGACATTATAAGAATAACAAATCACGAAGGTTAAGATAGGCAGGCCACGTAGCTCGAATGAGAGAAAAAAACGATGATTATCGTTGTTGGCAAACCGGAGGGTAAGAGACCGTTGGGAATACCGGGACGTCGTGGGAATAATGTTAGAAGGGATCTTCAAGAGGTAGACGTTCAAGATGAAAACTGGCTTGATGTTGCCGAATGGCGAACATCTGTTACTGTGTCGATGACCTTGCGAGTTCCGTAAGCCATAGAATTAGTTTGTTAGTTAATATCTCGTAGATATTAACCGACTGAAACCGTAAATATATTTTCTGGAATAAACCAAATGAAGTTTAAACGCATCGCCAAATGTCACCGTAATTACGTTAGTAATTTACCATATTATTCATAAGAACGTTGAATCTGAATTGTATTTACGGCTCCTATCTGTTATTGCTCATGCCGGGATAAGGCAAGAGAGACGATGTAGTAAAAAAAAAGTCGGTCAGAAACTAGTTTGAAAGTACAATCTGGTGTCACTGAGGAAAATCCCTGTACAAGATTCAGTCAGGATGGTCGGCCTCCGTATTCGAACACAGGACCTTCCGAATGCGAATCCAATGCTCTAACAACTGGACCAGAGCCGCTCGGTTCAGCGTAAATCGTTTACAGTTTACTATTATTATATTTATCTCCACGTGTCACCATTACTTCTTTGCACGTGCGCCCCAATACGCCAAATGTTGTACAGTATTTACTATGAGATTCTAGAACTACTGGAAAGGAGAATACATTACACCGAAATTAATCAACCTTAAATACAAATGTACTGTACAAGAAAACCAAGCATTGCACAACCCTCTTCTACTTATTCGTAATGTTCCGTTTTTTTTTTTTCCAACGAAAATATTTCCTCCAACAAGTTTTGACACTTTTGTAATGAAATGTCAATGACCTCTTAATAATGAAGGTGTCACTACATACCCTCAAAGGATGTCATAATGCAGGCTAATTTACGATAGATATCATTGCATACCAAACAACTATTGACGTCAGAGACTGTACTTGACGTCATATACGTCAGTTACTATTATGGGGGTTAGTGAATGGAGATCTTTCTTCCTGTCGATGGACTTGATATGTCTGCAAACTGCATTCAGGAAAGTGATCAGTTTTCTGTGTCTGCCTGCTCGCATGAATATTAAACAGTATGGGATTCCCCCATAGCTAGCCTATTTTTACAAAGTACGACGGGCGACATATTGCAAGTTGGTGGATCTTCCTGACAATGAATAATAATAAAAAAAAAGTCTAGGTGTAATTCATCTGAAAGAACATTATGGAAGGGAAAATAATGAATGTTCTCTTCATGCATGCAATTTGTTACAACCTTGTTCCTCTCCCTCTCCGTGTCTGTATTTGTTGGTGTGTGGGTAGTTAATCCAATGGAAATAAATCTGCTATGGTTACATAAAAGAGAGTCGCCGTGGCTCAGGCGGTAGTGCGTCTGACTACGAGTCGGGCGGCCCGGCTTAAATCCCGGTAAAGACGCAGTGTTCTCATGCCTGGCGCTCTGAGGTGCTCATCAAATTGAGTACCAGAGTGTCCTTGATATTCCTGGGCACCCTGGGAGGTAAAGGCGGCCGAGCGTGGGACTGACCACCCACCTCACTTCGTGCCGTTGGTCGAGAAAATGTGGAGCCCATCTCCACATCCTCCATGAGCCGTTAAAACGAACGAGCTGAAATGAACAGTCAAGGAGCAGAGGCGGATTTTCTCAGACAAACAAATGATGAACAAAGACAGAAATTTGAAGATTCAGATATACAGAAGCGGAGGAGAATTGTCATTATGGACTTGTTTTCGCTACATTGTGAGCGGAATTTCTCAGCTCGAAATGGAATACCTGTATGGAGTAATTTATTCTAATTTTCCTACAAATATGCATATCGAAAGCTTCTATTTCTTTACTTTTTTCAGTCTATATCTATACGTTTCCGCTCTACATAACAACGGAAAAACAACGTAAGCCTTCAATTTAATGGGGCCTCAATTCAACGGGGTTTCGGATTTAACGAACAAAATTAGGCATTTAACAAATATGGTTGGCACTTAGTAAGTATAAAGCAACATGGTATTTAACGGGTAGCAGTACACGATGTCCTAACAGAAACTGTTGACATCTTGATTCTTTTATCCAGACTACATGTTCACAGAAATCTTCTACTAACATACAAGTAGTGTCGCTCTGTTGCCTTGAAAGTTGCTGGTTCACCGGTAACAAATGAAAAAAAACAAAAAAAAAACTAACTCCATGGCTAAGGTAGCTCGCAAGTTTATCGC
>JAGDQP010060075.1:0-12269 GCA_022664845.1 Lepisma saccharinum
CGTGCTGCCATCTTTTGTTGCAGATCGTTGCTTTACATTAACCTTAAGGGTCGTTCAAATACCGTATTTTAGCGAATCTAAGGCACACTTATTTTATTTTATTTTTTTCGATTTTTCCTATTTCAAAATCAAGGTTCGTCTTAGATTTGAATTTTGCCAGTTTATGCTTACATTTTGCGCTGTCAGCGAGACCCAGTTAAAAGTAGAAAATAATTAGGTTTTGCCACTGATTTCTATCGCCGTTAGTCACGATTCTGTAAAGAAATATGTATTTCAAAATACCAGCAGGCGCACATGAATACATTCCAGCGCCGAAATTAGTGAATTATTTTAGCAAGTTCAATGTTTATTTATTATCTTCTTCTATTTAATTTTTTTATTATTTTATTTTTTTCATTTTTGTAAGAAATTTAAATACTTGGGAGCATACGTAAGAAGCAAAAATGAGGTCACGGAAGAAATAAAACGTCGCTTAGTATCGGGGAACGCATGTTTCTATTCAGTCCAAAAACTTCTAACCTCGCGATAAATATCAAGGAAATTGAAACTGAAAATATGCAGAACGGTTGTTCTGCCGGTAATACTTTACGGTTGCGAAAGTTGGAGTACGACCCTATCAGATGAACATAAATAACGTGTGTTCGAAAACAAGGTTTTGAAAAAGATATACGGGCCGAAACGGGTCGAGATGACTGGAGAATGGAGGAGACTGTACGATTCACCAGATGTTGTAAAAATAATAAAATCGCGACGACTAAGGTGGGCAGGCCATGTAGCTCGGATGGGGGAAAAACTAAGATTATATTCTATTCTGGTTGGAATGTCGGATGGAAGGAGACCATTGGGAAGACCGAGACGTCGTTGCGAAGACAATATTAAAAGAGATCTTAGAGAAGTAGGTGTTCGTGATGAAAACTGGCTTGATCTTGCCCAGGATAGAATCCAATAACGAACGTTTGTTACTGCGGCGATGAACTTGCGAGTTTCATAAGCTACAGAGTTAGTTAGTTTGTCTTACATTCAAGGGGGTCTTAAATTCGCGTAAATACGGTACTATGTCAGCACAATTCAGCCCTTCCCTCACTCTGTAGCACAATTAAGCAATGCATGGACGTCCAACGAAAAAGAAGCATCCTGGATGATGAGACCCACTATTTTGAACAAGATGATGATTGGTGTTCTGCCTAAAGGCACGTGTGTAGGCAAGGTGTAGTGATCCTGCTTTGTCATTGCCTTTAATATGATGCAGATAACGTCCTAAGTATACGCTATATAATGCTGAATTTATGAAATTAATGAAAAAGCGTTCTAAACTATTTATTTCCATCGATTATTTAATTTAGAATTTTTTCTGATTTGAAGCTCAATAGATGGCGTTACTGTCATCTAGGATGAACTTATACAATGAACTAGCATTTTTTATTATTGAATTCCCGTTTTCTCATTTATATTTCAAACATATTATTACAATATCAATATGTGCAAATTATTTTATTAATATAATTAGTCATCGATAAAGAATTGACATTTGTAAGTCAGCAAACGTAACTGTATATATTGCCAATATACGTATATTGTTGGTAAAGGTTTCACGACATTGGAACATATGAATATATTTGAAGTACCGGTTCTGATAGCAGCTCTTGGAGTTTTAAAAGACTCCACGACTTAATAAAATTGATGCCCTGATCTTATTTTAGTATTTTATTTCTTCTGCGTTACTCCCGTTACCTGCTTGAAAATCCCCTACATGATCTGTGGCACGCCCAAGGCCGTCGAGTGGTGTTTTGGGGCACATCATATAGTCTGCAGGTTTGACTGTAGCATTTCTTCGTGACTTCGTTATCCAAGGACCTACATTCGATGGCCTTGAGAAGGAACTGGATCAGTGTAGATATCAATATCACGTAAGTAAAACCACTTCACTCTACAGTTTGAAATGTGCTTCGAATTACGGTTGGCAGATTTCTAGAATGTCAATACGGGACAGGTCACGACAGTTCACTCAAGGCAACACCCATAAATATATCATTGAATTTCAAGCAAATAAATTATGATAATTACAAAACTGATATATATATTTAAATTTGAATACACTATTTACTTTACTTCTGTTTTGTTTCCTACATTAAAATCCGCAATATCTGTTTTACTTTTAGCACTTGACAGTAATTATGCATTTCCCTTAACGGTGTAGATCACCCCCGCCATCTTGGTACGCACTTTCCATTGATTTATATGGGAATTGTTTTACTCGTCTTATATCTTTCGGGAGCATACTTTTAACTTCTGTTTTCGCCCAATTTCTCGTCATGTTCTCTTTTACTCATGCTTTTTCATAGAAATGCAATATTTTACACACGAACAGTATAATTTCCCCTTAACACATTGTGATTTATATAGCAAACTATTAATAATACATTATACTTATATATTTGAAGAAACTTCCCAAACCAAAACTATACAAGAGTCAAAATAACCACCAAGACAAATTTTGTGAAAGCATAACTTAAATATTCTACTTCCGAGAGACATAACATGAGTAAAACAATTCCCGTGTAAATCCATGGAAAGGTCATACCAAGATGGCGGGGGTGATCTACACCGTTAAGTCATGAATTTCCTGAAAACTAGGACCAAAATTAATTTTTTATATTATCAGAGTTACTGAAAATTTACTCCTATCACCTCTCAATTTGTTTTTAAGAACTGAAAAATAAAAAGCTCTCAACAAATCAGGATTGCTCAGAATATAAGACACTAACATCATTATATTTGATCACAATCTAAATTAGAATTTAGCGGAAAAAATAACTTATTTTGAGTTCACATCATAGTTTTGATTGCTACATCCAGCAGCACATAATTCATTCTTATGGGATGAAAATTCTTCATAAAATTTATCAAAACTAAAAGCTGAACAAATTTCAGTGAATTTCAAAGCATTATCATATTTTTTTTCGAAAAAACATTCAGGATTGTTTATTTTTATTTTTAAATATAAAGTACCTAGTTTCTTTAAAATATTAGTATCACTGAAGTCATATCATGACTTCAGTGATGCTGATGGAAGCATGTAATCCGTAGCTCAGTGGTAGAGCGTTGCCGTAGCATTCGGGAGATCGTGGGATCAATCCCAACGGGTCACCATCCTGTATGAGGTTCTTCCTCACTCACACCGGCCAAATGCCGGAATGGAATCTTCAACTTAGGGTCTGGCCGACACCTTCCCGCATCCCTTTCCCTCCCCTATGCTGGCCTGAGCCTTAGATGCCTGAACCCGATAATTCAAATTCAAAGCTTATAATGTTGCCAGCCAAGGAAGCAAAATGCACAGAATCGAGTGATGTGAAAAACGGTAAATGCATAGTTGTAATCACAGCAGAAGTGAAGTTTTTACATAAGGAAAATCCAGCATAATACGGGACATCTAGCAACCCTATTCGAAATAGTTCGTTTAAACTGTACCTAACGGAATAACTCACTGACATCTTCCGGAACACCTTTACCATCTTTCAGCCGTTTTCTATCCACTGCTGGATGGAGGATTCCCCCTTTTCTTTCCACATATCTCGGTCTGCTGCTATCCTCATCCATGTAGCTCCTGAAAACGCCTTATTTCATCTACCTATCTTGCATTTGGACGTCGTCTCGGTCGTTTCTTTCCTCGAGGAATCCAATGTAGTACATTTGTTGTCCACCTTCCATCTGTTCGTCTAGCTATGTGACCGGCCCATCTCCACTTCATCATCTTCGCAGTCTTGATTACAGCCTCTACCTTTGTTTGTGCGCGAATCCATTCATTTGTCTTCCTGTCCCTCCTGGTTATTCCTAGCATGCATCTCTCCATTGCTTTTTGTGTGACTCAATCTTTCAGTCGTTTGCGCATTCAATGTCCCAAGTTTCACAGTCGTACATCATCACAAGTAAGACACATTGATTATAAGCTTTACGCTTCAGACACATTGGTAGGGTTGCTTTTGAAAATAAAGTGTAGTCTTCCAAACGAACTGCACGTCATATATAAAACCTACGTAACTGGAAGAAACGTTACACCTATATAAAAAATAAGCTTCCAAATATTTTAGAAAAGTCTTAGTGCATACGCTGATAAAAAACCTTCCTCACAATATCTGACTTCATCCAATAAAGTTTCATCCGGTTGAATCTTAATTTTATTAATGGCCTTTAAGCATCTAAGGCTCAGCCGGGATACGGAAGGGGAAGGATGTGGGAAGGTGTGGCAAGGACTTACGTTGAAGCTGCCATCCCGGTATTTGCTATGTGACCGAGGAAAAACCTGTCAGGATGGTCGTCCCCTGGTACTGAACCGAGGACTTCCCGAATGCTAAGCCAACGCTCAACCACTGAGCCACGGCCACTCGGTGGATTCATCCGGTGGTGAGAAGACAAAAGTAAAAATTTTACATTAAAACTACTACGTACGTAGAAGTGAGACGAAAGTTAAAAGAAGACATGGTCGAGGCCCAACGAAAACATGGAAACCAGATCTCTGATTGAAAGTAAACGAACAGAACGCGAGCTTCAATTCAAAGTGCTGTTTATGGCAAACCAAAACCTTACAAGCACTTTTTTTCAACAGGAAACTCACAAAAAGAATATATATAAATATGTATAGTGGGCTCTCAGATTTTAGAGATGATGATTTACTATACTATAAATATGTATAGTAAATGATTCCCTAAATAGAATTTAGGCATCTAAGGCTCAGGCCGGGATAGGGGAGGGGAACGGTGTCGGCCAGAGCCTAAGCTGAAGGTACCATTCCGGTATTTGCCTGGTGTGACAGGATAAATCCTGGAAGAACCTTAGTCACGATGGTTGGCCGTTGAGATCGAACCCACGACCTCCTGAATACTACACCAACACTCTACCACTGAGCTACGGAGGCTCGGTATCATTCCCTAATATTCAGTGATGTAGACGTACTGCCATGCTTAATAAACCTGTACGACAGAACTTATGGTTTCTCAATATTTGTTTTAACCAATCTGTAAATTCCTCTTTGTTCCTTATGTTCATCTTCATGGCCTCGTCTACGAATGTTTCGATTTTGTTTAGTTTATTAAGCATTCCAATAAGGATTTTTTAAAAAAACAGCCCATATGGGCTAAGGTGCTTCTTTTTTTATTGATTCATTTTCCCCGTTAAGCCGCCCCACTTTACCTCGGATGTGCGGATAACCCGGACAGAAATTACTTGGAGCGACAGGCGGATACTACACCGACCGAACTTCTCATGCTGAAGCGGGTGCGAGATCACGCCGCACGCAAGCGTTATTCAAAACTAAAGCAGCAGAAACTCATGAGATTTTTCCTCCATTAAGTAAACTTTTCAATGTGTTTTGCTATGTAGCCATAAATGTACTACTGTATACTGTAAGTACAGTATTTTTTTTTATTATTAAAAGGCGATTCTATATACTTTTAGTTATGTTTTTCTTCACTTCACCGATTTTTCGCCACAATCTCCGGGTAACGCGGATTTTCACTATCCCGGACCGGCCTCGGTCCCAACAGATCCGACTTAACGAGGTAAAGTTGTGTAAGACCTCAGTAGGTAGCGGTGTGCAACTACTGTGGAATCGAGAGGCTTGGGGCAGGGTTGTTCTGTGTGGGGTGATCTCACTTGATTGATTGTCTTTGCACCTGATTCAAGTCGCAGCGTGGTTCGGTAGGTCCAGGCACCCCGCCATTCATTCACCAGGTGAGACTGAGGAAAACGAGGGAGGATCCCATTCGGGAGCGTCCCACTGGTCCTGTCTTTCTACCCCTCTTTAGATCTCAAGAGAAGAGTCATACAGCGTTGGATTCCTCATGGTCTGAATTGGTGGGGAAAACTATGAATGGCTCTAAAACTGGAAGGTCCTTTTCATTCGTTTAGCATTCTCCATATGTATCCCACCTAGATCTCATTAACTACAAGCCAGAGAGAGATGAGCCATATACACTGTTGGATTTCTGTCTGAAAGTAAGGGGAAAACTAGAACTTGTTCATAAAGAAACATTATACAGGGCGCTTTGGTTATATCTATAAAACCATTGCATTGGTTGTTATTTATAATATTCGTGGATTCTAGTAATCAATTTTGCAAGGAATTGAAATTTAGTTTTCTAAATAGTTATACGTTGTGTTTCTATTATAGACAGAAAACACGCTGTTAACGTAACCTAAATCAAAAGTTGTTTACCTGTATACCTTTCTCCCAGTGGCTCGATAATCCCAGTGGGTGCTGGGGGCTTCTCCTGCCACAGCACATCGATAAGATTGGTGGTGACAGCAACCATTAAGTGACCACCAGTTTCCACTTGGTTGCTGAGGTTCCGCCACTCATCGAACGACACTAGCATCGGGTCAACACCGATGCGCGATCCAACAGGCAACGTCTTCGCCATCCACGCCCCTTGGCTCGGAGTACTTGGACAGCCTAAGTTTCAACAAACAAAAAAAAAAAAAACATTAGTGTTACACAATAAGCTACTTGCTACGTAATTATTTTACAAGACCTTGTGTCGACTAGAACAATTTAAGAGGGAGAGGGAGTTGGCTACGCCGGCATGCGAAATAAGCGTCACATTTGTCATAGGAGTCGAAAAAATGACTCAACAGCCCCTTCAACAAATTTCGTGGAATTATGAAGTTACGTAAGTGAAAATCATGTGTGCTATTTTCTATTTAGAAATAATGATTATTATAACAGGGCGTCTATTGAATGTCAATTCTCAAATTCCACGTCATTTTTTTCATTTTGAAAACAAAAAATATTTCTTCACCTTGGAAGCAACTATGTCCACTATGTCCACTTTTTTTTTACAAAATGGGAGTTTAAACACTGCAGTCACAAAGATGTTCTACTGAAGGGCATCAACTCCCAAAATAATGTCACAAAACGACCTCCAAGTGGCTAGAAATGAAATGAATCTATACAGGCTTTTTAAATGGAACATCAAACTTTAAAACTGCTTTTTCTCAAAAGTAGCAAAAGTGGACATAGTACCTTCTGGTTCCAAGGTGACGATTTATCAATTAAAAAAACGCATATACCAAGCACACACTATTGCTTGAAGTCATTATAAAAAAAATTAAGGTAAACCTATCCCCTGTGCGATACGCACGCGTCGTGAACGGTGAATGAGCGATGTGAAGGTAGCGCTCCAGATTTTCTTGACCTACGGTACGAAGTGAGGTGGGGTGGTCAGTCCCACGCTCGACCGCATTTACCTTCCCACGGCGCCCAGGAATACCAAGGATGAAAAAAATATTTATGTACTAACTACAATGTATATTTATGTGCTAACTAAAATATACGTTTTCGAGAGATTTCAAACAAGAAAATATAGTATATTACCAAAAACACGTGGTTTCTTGTGAGCACAAAAGATTTTAGCCTAGACTCAGTGATTAAGATTTTTATGCTATGGAAGCAGAGTATGAGAGGATATCGAAAACAATTTTAATCTGGTCGAAGCAGATATGATTAATCTTTAGTCTTTCGTTTCGGCAAGTCACAGCGTTTAAAATGAGCGACATTCCTTGTAGTGTTTTTCTAAGAGATACTATTAACCTTCCTCCTCCTGGGGACAAGAATTCCTGTGATCTTTTTCATCTTTATTTGCTAATTAAGTTAATAAATGAATTTTGGTCCTTTTGTGTACATGTTAGAATCAGAAAAAGACTGCATTTTCCCCCTGCATAAGTTGTTTTCTTTCTCTTGGCTCAGGTCGTATGGATATTGATGAGATGAATTGGTGGAATGAAGAAAGTGGGAGGAAACGGGCGTGCCCCCAGAAAACCCACGCACACGATATCTGTCCACCACAAAGCCCACATGGCATGAGCAGGGATCGAACCGACGACTACTAACACTAGAGGTGAGCGCTATACCATTTTAGCCACCACTGTCCCACTAGTTAAGTGAACAAACAATGCTAAAATATAGTGCAAACTGCAACATTTTCGCATGCATACAAACATCTAAGCTTTTATGTTACAGATTCTGTAGAATTAGTCCTAATTCGGTCGATAATGATTTGACAACATACTTCACGATTTTTTAAGCCGACTCTTACATGGCTTACCTTCTTTCATCAGGGTCCAATTGGAGTCCATTTCTTCAGCAGCTTGTAGGAAATACCGCCCATCTGTCCACATACAAGCATGGTCGTCAGTGATGATAGCTGTTCCCGCCGAGCCCGTAAATCCAGATATAAAGGCCCTTCGCATATCATGGTCTGCCAAATATTCACTCTATAATATAAAAGCAAAGTTCAAATACACCCTATATAAGTGTACCCTTACAATCTTCATTTTATCACAAAATCAATCTTATTGTTAACGCGGATATACGAGGGATAGTCAATAAAGAATGAGAATCGATTTATAAACTACCGAAGACCAGGTGGATGTCGCTTCTTCCGAGGTAGTTCTCATCTAGTTGAACACACTTCGTCCAACGGACCCTAGAGCGGCCTCTGCCTTCTCCGCGGTAGCGATAAACAAGTCTAAACATTTATTTCTTAGTTCCAATTAATTCCTTACGCGAGGGATGTAACGAAGCGAGGTCAGGGCTGTGCGGTAGGTTTGTTTTCCTTGGCCAAATGTTGGGAAACACAAGCACCAACACTCTGCGCAGACGTAAGCAATTTCGGGACACGTGTCATGTGCAAGTGCTCGCACAGGATGATGAAGCCACTGGCATGAAGAGATGTCTGCAGATGGTCAACTGTTACCCAACAAACGGAGCGTCCATTTTTATCATCGAAACACGGCTACAAGCCAGAGGAATGCGACTGACTACAAGAATTAGTAGGCTTCCATGGATTTCTTTCAGACGGACAGAAAATTTCAAGGTCGCATATTGTTGCCCCGGTACCGCGTTGAGTAAGGCTGTAGCCTGGAAGCGAAAATCGTCTGCTGGTACGTCAATCAGTCATTGTTCCCTCACACTTTCTTCCGGAGTTGGGACTGGACGATGTGTAATTTTCTACGCATTTGTGGTTTAAAGGCTTTTCAGATCAGTTTCGTCACTAATTGTAGCTTGGTCAATTATTATTGAATAATAGGTCTAGACTGATTTACTCAAATTTGATATATATGTCAAAGCCACTGCAACAGATCTCTTCATTCATTATATTGTGCTAGAATTCGATTAATCCTGTGGTCAATGTCAATGCATTTGCTGCTTCTTTTAACCTTTAGACGCCAAACGGCTCAAGGGCTGAGTCAGCACTTTCAACCTCAGTAGCCCAGCTCCTAATTAACCTAGAGGGATGATTTAGGTGTCAATCTCTTCACGA
The DNA here is from genome assembly GCA_022664845.1 of Lepisma saccharinum. Classification (NCBI taxonomy): domain Eukaryota; kingdom Metazoa; phylum Arthropoda; class Insecta; order Zygentoma; family Lepismatidae; genus Lepisma; species Lepisma saccharinum. The sequence goes on from JAGDQP010060075.1 coordinate 9,318, forward strand.
AGAATGCAGCTTTCCAACGATGTGTGTTTCATCCATGTCGGGGGTCCCACGGCGGAGGGGCAAAGTTGGGTGATTTTAGTTCCCCCTCCACCTCAGCATATGGGGGAAACTCCCCCACCCACCCACGGAGTTACAAGCATAAAAATTGGTATCAATAGAGATAAATAAATATACTAGTGATACCCTGTATATGGCCATTGGGCTTGCGAGGGGTACGACAAATAACAGTGTTGCCAGTCCCACAAAAGTCGAAGAAACATGTTTTTTTTATTCTTCTTTTACGGGTTGGACACAGCGAGGAAAACATAATGAAAATTACACCTTCCGTGCTATACAGGAATCCTCGCTAAAAACACAAATTAAAAAATACTGGACGGGCCTTCGGCAGAACAACACTGCCATCGTTGCCCAAGGTTAAAAGGAAAAAATCCGGACAGGGACATTTAAAAAAAAACTAGTGGGACATATACGCCAAAGACTGGCTCGTCAAAAAATTGCAAATGGGAATTTTTACATCCACATGCAACAGCTGGGTCAACCAGTGAAATAGCTTTGGTTAGGTTAAACGTAAAGGGGTGGCCGACCGTTTATAGATTGATCACTAATTCCTGTAAGCCTGTGCAAACACTATTCTCTGTTCCGTTCCATGGAGGGGAACATCCAAAAATTGAGAAGAGGACTTAAAAATCTTAAAATTCCCGGACTTTTCCACGTTTCTTCAGACACGTGAACACCCTGATAATATGTCAGTAGCTAAAGTACCCGCCCTTTGGTGCGGGGTGAATAAAATATGTTGGCAACACCACTAATACTACTGCCAAATACGACTACAATGTTTTAAAACATTAAATCTACATATTTTTATTTACAACAATCGAAATTTAAATTTAAAAATATATGAACGATTTATTTTAATTTTTTTGTTTATTCTTCATAACATGGTACAAGGATTTAAACAATTAGAACAGAGAGGAAATAAATGGTACTTTTTTAATCAACAAAGCCTTAATGAAAAACCAAAAATACAAAGCAAACAACAATAAGAAGCATTTAAAGAAGAAAAATCTCCTCCAATAAACGACTTATTTATTTCTCTTTGTTGTTTTAACTTAAAAATGGAAACAAGGTATTTATTCCATTGTTATAAACAATGAAATTCCTGTTTCTATTAATTAGTTTGCGACAAAGTCATTTCCGGTTAATTAAAAATATGACAACTTTTGAGACGGGTCCAGTATCTGATCATGTGCGAAAAATCACTGCAATCGGCCAAGTAATTCTGGCGTGTTGAGAGTACAAACATACTTTGTCATTTTTATATAGAGCGATGAATAATCTATGGGTTTTAGCATACTTTTATACTCACACTCAATTTGAAGTTGGGTTTGATGCCCTCCTCTTTTTTTAAGAATGGATTTCAAAATTTTTAAATTTCAGAAAGACGTCACAGAGGATGAAGAATGGCCTTTAGGCATCTAAGACTCAAGCCGGAATAGGGGAGGGGAAAGGATTCGGGAAGGTGTCTGCCAGGCGCTGCGTTAAAGGTTCCATCACGGCATTTCCACCGTGCATCACGAGGTGGACCCTGGCAGTTCCATTTTGCCTCGTGTGACTGAGAAAAAACTTCAGTTAGCAGGGTGGTCGGCCGCTCCGGACTGCTACACCAATGCTCTACCACTGAGCTACGGCGGCTCCGTCAGAGGCACAGAGACACAAGGTAAAGACTGTATGGTTTTTCTTTTAAAGTATGGGTTGGCTACAGTTGTTGAAGAATTGATATTAAACTCTTAGAACTATCATCAACAGTCGTACAAAACAAACAATGCATACGTAAGTTGTTTTTAGGTCTAAACAGAAATCATAAAGCTAAGTTCAATAATTACCGAAGAACGAAAACCCAGTGTACTCTTTATTCGCATATATGAACACTACATTCTTTATAAGCCAGAAACTACAGGGTTGAAAAAACTGTGTGTTTTTTTTAATGCTTTTGTTGATTTTTATTTAAACCGATTTTTTTATTTAAATCATTTTCTTTTTAATTTAAATTACTTGCAGCACTGAAAAAGCTACAAAGTTAGTTTTTCCTTTTTAAATACCTTAACCTGTAAAAACTAAAGGAAAATTCATAAATATGTGGTTTTCGCTACGGAAGATAGCCGTGGAAAATAGGCTATTACAACAAATTGTTTTAAGTTTAAAAGGGAAGATAAGCGCTACTTACTTACGATATATTTTGAAATGAACGAGACTTCTACGTTAATTTCGTCGATACACGATAAACGAAGTGGTTTCATAGCGGCATACATCTTTAAAATAAGTTTAAAAAAGAAACAATTTGCAACGTTTCTACGTATCAGCATTCCTTCTGAAAATGACGTCTGTGTGTTCCTTGCTTCCTAAGCAAATGAAGATTTTATAATTGCAATTGGCTCTTTTCTCTAGTCAACATCTTCATAACGAAATATTAATTTCCCTCAAAATTGCACCATCAATTTAGGAATACCCTATGACAATATTCCATAAAGTATGCGAGCTACTTTGGAGCCGCGATCGCTCAGTGCTAGAGTGCTCACTTCTGGTCCGTGGGGTCCCAGATTCGATCTAATCTTATACCATATGGGCTTTGTAGGGAACAAAAACCGTGTGCGTGGGTTTTCTCAGGGTTCTCTAGTCTCCTCCCAATTTCTTCATTCCGTCAATTCTCCCATCATCATCCATTCGGTCTGATCCAAAGTTACCTAAAGGCCTCAGATAAAGTTTAATTCAATGAGAGCTAAACAGTGAACAAAAACTGGATTTTTTTGTTTTGTGTGTGTTCAATTTAGCTCGGATGGAGGGGGGGGGAACGAAGATTATATTGTATCCTGGTTGGAAGACCGGATGAAATGAGACCATTGGGAAGACTGAGACGTCGTTGGGAGGACAATATTAGAAGAGATCTTCGAGAAG
>JAGDQP010060076.1:0-12269 GCA_022664845.1 Lepisma saccharinum
TTTGAAGTTTTTTGCATTCATATCAATTGTCGACAATAATAATTTCATCTTTTATTTCGTTTTCAAAAAAATATTAATCTCTACCCTTTCTGCTTCTTTTCTTGAACTAAATTGGTCTTGAGCCCTAGGCGATGACTTCATTATATCTTCTTGTGGTTCGGGTCACAGATTACAAAATTTTCTTCCTAATTTTTTTATGTTTTCATCATCAACAGAAAAGGCAAAAAGCCTTCAGGGGGAGTACAATTCTCTGTTCCAAGCCAGGGAAAGGGGCAAGAAACAAAGGTCAAGGGTTAAATTGAATTTTAGTTTTTAATTAGTGAGCTGTCAATCCACGGAGTGAATTTGTCCGGTAACAGCCACAGTCTCATGCAACAAGCTCGTGTTTAATAATTAAAATATGCAAATGTGGAGTAGGTTAGAACGATGTCACTACTGGCATTGCCAGAGCGCTGGATAGGCCGTGCATCTCAGGAGGATCGAGTTCTCATTCGTTGGCCAACTCGTTCCCCCGATCTGACCCCGTGCGATTTCTTTTTGTGGGTTTTCATAAAGGATCGTGTTTACGTACCACCACTTCCAACAACATTGGGTGACCTTCGCGCCCGCATCACAGCAGCCATTGCAGAGATTGACCGTGACACACTACACAAGGTTTGGCAGGAGATAGACTATCGGCTTGATGTGTGTCGTGTTACGCGAGGTGCTCACATAGAGCACTTGTGATGTGACTGAAAAAAGCTTTGAGAGTTACCTTTCTTACCACATGTATTACATTCAGATATGTTCATTATAATTTACAAAATAAATTTATGAAATCGGGTACATCATTTTGACTTACCCTATATATATATATATATATAAAACAAAGAGCGTGAAGAAAACAAAGCAGCAGCTTGCTACTCCGAAGAAGTAGCTACACACTTTTACAGAGAATTGTACTACTCCGAAGAAGAACTTGCAAATGATGATTAAGGAGTAAATGATGTAGAAGTCCCAAATGTAGCGAAATAAGAAGTGGATAAAGTACTTCAAAGGGATGAAGAACGTGAAATCGCCTGGAGAAGAAGGACTCAAAGCAGAGATCTATAAATGGGAGGTGAAAAGATGAAAGATGAACTTGCTAAATTATTCTCGATGTGCCTGAGGAAGAGAGTGATACCATTCTTGCACACGCCTGCCACTCTAAGGTTTTAAAGGACTGTCGCCAGTGTCAGCGGGCGAATGCCGCGAATTTTATTATCAACTACAACCTTGTCCATCCCTATCACTGAAAAGTAATTGCCAAAATACATGAATTAAGCTGCAAATGTCATTTCAGCCCATAATTGTAAGTAAAAAAAAAAATCTATGTACTGCAACAATGGTAGAAAAAATCCTTCTTTTGTTGCTAGTGTAGTTTCGTCTTGGATCATTTAACTTACCAAGACCCTTCTTTTTAATTCTTCTTTCCTCTTCACTCTTGTCACTTGTGGAGTGACACAGAAAATTACCTTCTTTGTTCTTCGTTCGAAGCTGACATGCTTCCATTGACAAGAAGTATGCATAAGGAATTGAAATTTGCTGTTATTAAAATATTCCTGAAGTGGCAGTGTCAAGTACAGGTTTACGGAAATAACACTTATTTCTCGGACAGAGAGGGCTATATTTTCTGAACTTTCTTCAATGTGGTCCTTAAAAGAAGAAGAAGAAAAACCTTATCAGCGCGCAGACTCTAAAATGGAGTTTTGATGACCGTATTTTGAAAATTGACAGTAATCATCTCAATAGGAATTCAAGCACTATAAAGATCTTATAGATTCCTCCTAAAAATGCTAAACCAGGTGTTTGCATTAGAAACTATAATTCCAGGGACTGTAAAATAGAAGATGAAATATGTAATATCCGGGCTGTAGTATTGACAGAAAAGAAACAATTTACAATTACTGCATTCTTATTTCGCATATGAGCACAGAATTTTTATTTCGATTGAATTGGTAATGCTAACAAAAATGGCGTTATAGGACTGCTTGTTAGAAATAAAAATATCTCAGTGTGCATACACCAGTAACACATTAGTTGTTTATTTAATTTATTTATTTATGGCCTTTAAGCATCTAATGCTCAGGCCGGAACAGGAGATGGGAAAAGGTTTTGGAAGGTGTCGTACAGGGCCTATGTTGAAGGTGCCATCCCGTCATTTACCTGGTGAGACTGAGGAAAATCCCTGGAAAAACCTAGCTGGGGTTGAAATCATGACCTCACGAATGATCCGCGAACTCTCTACCACTGAGCTACGGTCAGCAGCACATTAGTATCGGCCGATATCAGTAACGCATGATTTGCTATTTCGATCGATGTTGTTATCCAATACCTCTCAATATCAAATAGGATACACTTTTGCCGTTATTGTAGATATTAATGACGATAAACGCAGAGATTGATCGCTATCGGAAAGCACCATCTTTTGCTATTGTTTTAATAAAAGGAAATACCTATATTTCACAGTAGATTCAGAAAAAAATAATAATGTCGACTGTACACTGTTTTTATTCCAATTATGTTTCTTATTTTCTCGTCTTCATTCATAGCTGAAAATAAATTTTCATATTTCTCTGCGACTGGATTGGAATCTGCAACCTTGTGATTTGTTGCCCGATGTCTTATCCACTCTGCCAACCTGGTAGCGGTGTGGCGGTGCCTAAGCCAGAGACTAGAACTCGGACTTCCCGGGTTCGAATCCCGGCAGGAGCACAGATATGAATGTTAATTAGCATCGCGTTCATAATTGTGATGGGCCGAAGTCAAAGTTACTAAAAATGGCTCTTACAAAATAAAGTTTACGAAGTTTTTCTCACTCACTCTGCCAGGAATAGACCTATGCCTTTCATTAACTCAGACATGGAATGTGGGCACATTGACGGTATTTTTCATTAAAAAAAAATGAATTTAAGCAGGGAACATGGAGAAGTTCAATACACGTGTTATTTTTGTGTAGCACGAAATTTTTAAATTATATAGACATTCTCAAACACACACAACGTTATTCGGAACGATAGCCGCCAGTGTCGATCAATATCACGTAATGATATTTTCATACAGTGATATTTATGCAAACGTAATATGCTAATTCAGAGCAGAAACCGGGTCAATTTTGGGCCAGAATAATTCATAACTACAACTATATTACGAAAAATTGCAGAACCTGATTATTAAGGTTAATATTACATATTAGAACAATATATTATTTTAATTATAATGCTCCTCTATATATTAGTCGTATTTAATAACCTATTTTTAAATTTAACTGACTTTAAAACATGTACAGATTGTGCCTAATGAAAACATATTTCAATATAGCTTCCGATTATATTTTATCAGTAATATGACACTCTTACTTTTGCTATGTGGTCTATATAAACTACATTTAATTATACTCAATATTTAGTGAACAAATTTATTTTTATTATGCTATAACTACTGAATGTCAACTATTATTGTCTATTTGGCATGTGCTGTATTGGCCTGTAGGTTGTTCAAAGCATGACAATAAAGCATTCTTTCTTATATTTATTATTATTATTATTATTATTACTAATATTATTATTCATGTCTGACCTCCGCGTTACAACTACATTCGCGGGAGTGGATTTCACAAATTTAGCATTGATAACTACTTCCTTATGTTTTTTCTTTCCATTAAGCGATGGTATGCCAGACAGCTAGATATTTAATCATTTCATTTGGCAACTTTTCTTTAAAACTTAGAATAATTTAATTTAATATTTTCTGTTCTCAACAGACACCACTCACTTAAGCCTTAACATATTTTACGGATGACGTCCTTCGGCAATCACTTTTCAATAGGAATGAGGCAGAGCCGAAACGGGTAACAAGAGCAAGTCATTTGGGTCAAATTTTGAACCGGGTCTCAGGTTTATCATGTCAATGCTTGGGACACGGTCTCACCTGCAAACCCGGGGGCAAAGCAGAGATTTAATTCTTGGCTTATTATACATTTTTTTGCGTTTGAAACGGGTTTGCTTCAGAGGTGAACGGGACCTGGGGGTGTTACTCTCCCCTTAGCACGATAAATACGATGTCGAAAAGTTCTTAACAAACATATGGAGTCTCATATCCTCAGAACAAACTAAAATACCGCCGAATGTATGCAAATATGGGCGCCTGAAATTTTGTCCCCGGAAATTTTGTTCCGGTAACTTTGTCACGTATAATTTTGTCACAACTAGGTCATTTTGTCACAAATTTTGTCACTTTATGCAGACAACAGTTTTTTTTTGTGGAAGACCAGACAGGAACTTAAGAGTTATAAAAGCACTTCATAGTTACAATAATTCTCAGAAAAATAATTTAAAATAGCATATTACCAGCGATATGCGGTATTAAAAGTCTATCATCGTGGAAACAGATAACAGTAGAAGAACATAGCAGAAGTTTTGTAAACAAAAAAAAGAACACATCCAAAGTGCTCTAGAAATGGATTTGTATATCTGCGTATACTTGCTGGAGGTTTATTACTAACTACACCAAATACCTTCAGTCTATATGTCCTTAGATCATTCCTTATATTTCTCAGGGAGAATATTTAGGAGGGATAGCAATGTGGCAGTGAATGCATAAATAATCGCATCATTTGCCTCGTATGGCTACAGGGAAAAGGCAATAGTAAATTGTGATGAATGTCTCAGGATTTTAACTCCAATCCTGCTGATTACATTGATTATCTGCAGTATAAAGCAATACATTTTTGCAGCCTTAGAAAATACATGTTCAAAAAATCATTAAAAATAATAGGTTTATATTGAAATTTCCTTCACAGAAAATAAACCTTTTTTTTACAACATTTATGCTGTTTAATATTTAGTTGTTTTTTTACAAAACAAAAGTTAATATAGATAGCACAATTTTCATTTATCTCGTGTCTTAGCTTGAGGTTTAAAAGAAATCCACATGAATAAGTTGAATCGAACATTATTTTAGCCCTTTCTTTAACGTTCATGTTTTCGAATCTAGGAATGTGACTTAGAATATTCCAAAGATTTTAAATTAAGTCAACCAATTTAATATAGTTTTACGAAATTCTTGAAATAGAGTCTGTGGCATGAATACGTTTTTTTTATGTACGTCCACAGGAAGTAATTACAAACATGATACGGAATGCCGCGAAATATGATCATCTTTTGAAATTATGCAGTTTCTTACAAGTCGATGCAGGGCATTCACTGAAATCGCGCACAGTAAGACGTAGCATCATCTTGCTGGAACCAAAATGGTTCATTTAAAGGGAATACTAATGAAGGAAATGCATATACTGATATTGCGTCTTACTATAAAGCTTGCGTGCTATCTGGACTCCTAATTTTGTCTTTACACCTAAAACTGAAAATCCTGGCAGAATCACTGACGGAATGGAAGTGAATAACATAACGAAAGAGAGCAGTGACAATGTTCAGTACATTGTTATGATCTTGGCTCACATGTTTTCGACCTTCAGCATCCTCTTGAGTAACTCAGTGATTAAAAGGTATTCACCGGTACAACTTAATGTAAACCAATTGTATTCAATTGTTTGTATCATTCACAATCTCAGATGAAATTTAGAAGTACACTGAAGTTGCTGATTTTGAATTTTATTTATGGCCTTTAGGCGTCCATGGCTCAGGCCGACTTAAGTTGCTCATGTTCTCCTTTATATAGCTTATAATGTACATGTAAAATGATCAGTCCACTCAGCCTCAGAGGTTCAGTACAGTTATATGCGAAGACTTCGTGGATTTAATGAGGACTTCTGTAAATTTGGGCCTTGCTACTGATCATTATGTCTGTGGTTTCTTAGGATTTTGCTCAGATCCATCAGGCGAACGCAAAGATGAGACTTAAATTAAGATCGTAGTTTCCTTTCTTATTTCCTCCAGAAGAGTGCTCCCCAAATTCCCTCCAACTTCTGTTGTGAAAGGGTTAAGCCATATCTGGCTGTTCAACTATGGAAATTAATTTAATAAATAAGTTAGTTAAATTCACACCACACAACCAACCACTTACAATTCCTGCAGTTTGTCATTACTTGATCCGGGCTCATGTTTTGATCAGCACTTTGGGCGAAGCAAACTGAAATTGTTTTCTGGCGTTTCATACTTCATTCTTAATATCCCAGATTAAATCACCTGTTTACAAGTCTCATCATAATGAATCAATGAGGTGCGATTCATTAGAAAATGGAGGATCTAATTACAAACCAGAAATTCTTGAAGTTAAAACAAATTAAAAACTAGTATTTTCCACATGCAATATTTGTCTTAAAAGTTAATTTATCTCACAAATTGTTATATATCTTGTGGCACATAATGTTACTATCGGAGACATTATTTGCTATTAAACTTGTCCTCAGATTATATAATCATCTACTTTAAGGTGAAACTAGATCATAGTTCATTTAGTGCATCATATTGTGGCACAAAGAGATTCTTGTTAACCAAGAATTGCTCATGTTTAAAAGTGACAACTCTTCCGTCTAACCCAGTCTGGTCAGCTTTGTCTTGTAAGGCCTCTGGCAACAAAATGCTGCTCTTAGATGAACAGATAACTATTTAAACATGTAAGAATGCATGAATTCCAATGATACCGAAGGAGGGGAGAATGACTATCGACTGCCAGAACTCGTGGTGGTCCGAAATAGTAGCAGTAGCTATTAGGATATCAAGAATGATATAAATAAATAAATGAACTAAAGATCTGCAAATGTTTCTTTTAACAAAACTTTACTACAATATTGTCTATCTACATTTTTAAATAAATAGAAAAAGATTGGTTTTGCATTCTACACTTATTCCGAGACAATTCACTGTCTGATGGAATAGCCCTTGTCTAACTTAATCTCTCTGTATTTTAATAAAGGGTTTATTTATTTTGAAATCGAATATCTATTTCTTCGTTCTTCAAGTACCATTTTGTTAATTCTTCAGACTTCTTAAAAAATATGAGAATCCTTCCTTTTTCGGATATCCGTGAATACTCGATTCTTCCAATGTCGCGTTGCCTTTTTTGTTTATTCAGTTCGATTTGTTCGGTTCAATAGATACGAATAATTAAATTTCCAAATATTTATTAAAATAATATTCAGATAAATAATTATCTAGACATTATTTGCAGTTCCAGTATTAATAATAAACATAAAGAATAGAACATTATTATCCGGATATTACCATCATCAACATTTTAGATGTTATCAGGATATAATCTGTTATCCCATTTTATATCCGGTATTCTCGTATGTAAAATCTGTACGAATAGATACCGGGGCCAGTATCTTGTTTTTATCTGGTATTTGGCTATACCTAGTATATTCCCAGTATTTACGAGGAATATGTCTGGAATTTCCAGGGTGCTCCAGATACATATATTATCTGGTTATCCATGGAAATGAGAATGCCATCAACGTGAGGAAATGCGGATTTCCACTAAATGAATATTCCAGGAACATTAGCAAATATCCAAAAATAATCATTGAATTGTTACTTGATGAACAATTAAGTGTTCCTCTTCCCTAGGGATAATTTGTTGCTCTTATCTTTTATAAACATCACCTGAAACAAAGTATTTTTTCCATTGTTGGTATGAATGCTAACAACACATGAAGAGCTCATTTGAAAAGCGTCTTATTTCAATTTAAAAAAAAGCTTAAGAAGCAGCTTATTATAGTGTGATGAAAGGCGACTAAAACCCGGATCCTTGGAATTCTATTAACACTGCTTTTTTCTTGGGTGTAGGGCCAGGGACTTTTAACTGATGTGATGCGAGTGTGATATTTTCCTGCGAGAATCGCTTGTGTAACATTTTTAAGTCAAAGAACTATGCGTCTCACAAGTAATTCTGAACCCTAAGCAGCTTACATGTGGTGGGGTTTGAAATTGCTTGTTATCCTTGTTAGCTAACTGTTTGCTTTCATAACGATGTAGATTTCATAATATGACTCAGTCCGTCTGTCTTCTCATTAGCAAATATAGTGTTAATAGAAAAATGTTTTGTGTGGTATCTTTGGTATGGATTTAGTTCTTTCCTCTCTTTTTAGTATATATGTAAGAATATCGTGTTCTCTTGAAGTGCCTGAGTTTGCAATCGATGCTTGGGTTGGTTAAAACTGGATTTCCATTGGCGAACCTTTTTTTTAAGAATTTTATAGAATCAGAATTTCTTTCCCTCGTCTTTGTAGTTAGCATTTAAAAATAATTGAGGCGTCCATTTCCAAACGAGTCCTTGTCCAAAAAGTTTGAAAATGAGATATTTACATTGTTGAGTTCATTTTATGATTTTTTTAATAGTTTAGCAAAATCTTGTGGTTCAAACACCTCTCCAAAATAATTTAATTATTGTAAGAAATTAAGTCATAATCATAATTAAGCATAAGAGTTGTATATATGTTTATCTTTCCTAATGCCCCTTTGCAAGGAAGTGAAATATAGGTAAACTATTACTTCCCCAACTTTCTAAGATATTCGTAGCTTTCTAAAATAAGAAGTGTTTTCGTCAATGTCCAAACATTTATGGCCCTTGAACATGGACCCATTTGAAATGGACGCCTTAATTACCTCAATATATTTGTTTTGTAATACTATTTTTTAAATAAAAATGTTTCTTTGAAACACAATGTTTGTTTTACTTTTTTTTCTTATTTGAAAGAAGCTATTTGTTCGTCTCCTAGAAATACGTGCTCGTATGTGTGATTTCATGGATTGGAAGGTCAATGGACACCTCTTAGTTGTTGCTCAGTTGCTGTTGGTAATTTTTTGTAGGAGTTATCTGTTTTTCTAGAGGTTTCTGGTTTGCTGTTCATATTATATTCAGTTCAATTGTAAGATCATCACCCTTGGTGCGCACTTATTCTGTTAAAACAATTTTCTTGAATACAGTATGTATTAATGTCTGTTTTGGACTTGGTTCCGTGTTAGTTAACTAGGCACTAGTAATATTAGAGTGAGTGTGTAATCTGCAGAAATGTCTGATAGCAGTTATTTGAATTGTTTTAACGCCCTAAACAAACTGATCAGCTTCTAAGGAGAGACCTAGAAGTTTTGGTAAAGTGGGCTCCGCAATACACCCTACAATGAACCTGTTCATTTTGTAATTTGTAGTTTCTGAGATTCAGTGTAACATGTTTATTCTCTTTTATGGGTATTATAAAGTAATTTAGTCTCAGATTTGACCAGATTTGGCTTGCTTGGGGCGCTCTAAGACCTATTTTATGCCACTTATATCCTATACAGAGTAGGCAAATGCGAGGATGGCATCTTCAACATAGGCCCTGGCCGACATTTTCCCGACTCCTTTTCCCTCCCCTATCCTGGCCTGAACCTCAGACCATAAAGAAAATTCAAAACTCAATTCCTATACAGAGTAGTTTTATTAATTCTTAGTCATGGTCGCTATTTTTTTTCAGTTCGTTGTCTGACTTTAGGGGTTAAGGTTATGAGAGCTTTCCCCACAATTGCTCCCTCGTCTCAAATGTATGTACGAGATGTAGGGTTGTTTGGAGCACTGACAGTTTCGAAAGTACAGAATAACACCGGGAATCCGAATATTCGGATAATCCGAACACCACAGAATGGAAATGGGTAGTGATTTTTTTATCAAGGAAAAAATCCAGGAGGTCAAATTCCAGTGAACTACTAGAGAAAACAATCGTAGCAATAAGGCTTACGTCATCGGCTATTTTTAACCCGTTCCCCCCTTACTTACTCACACTCAAGGTCACTAATCTTGCGTCTCCATCACACCCCTGCCGTATAGTACTAACTGACGCAGCTTCTATTCCTGATCTATGCCTTCCTATTATAATAGGGCATAGGATGATCTTTTACAGTTACTGCGTATTTTAATCGTTTTCCGGATAGTCCGAATTATCTGGAATTCCAGCAGGGTTCAGTCACAATTAGTTAAGATTCCCGGTGCTATACTGTAATATTAACATTAATTTTAAAATCCATTTGGCCAAATTGCGCTTTATTTTGTGCTACATGCAGTAAGTGATCAATCTTCTATTGTCTTTGTCAACATTTTTAGTTTGCTGCCTAAGCGGTAGGCAGGCACCTATCCAGAATTTGGTTTGGGGAGGGGTCAATGGGCTTCTGGGGGCTCCAATGGGTATTTGGACGTGGAATATGCATTAAATACAGATAATTACCCCTAAAGTTATAATATTTTTGTCCATAACTATGAATTTTGGGGGATCCGGACTCATCCCCTAAATACGTCCCTGGCGGCAGGTCTCTTCAGGCAAGTTTGCACCCTCCATTTTTGTGTTTCTCTCAATGTGTATCAGGATAATCATGTTTTGACTGCATTACATAATTTATGTCAAAAGAAAAAAGCTTTTCTTATATTTGTTTATTTACTTAGTAGGAGAAAACCCTGTGGGAGATAAAAGATGCTTTGTTTATTTTCATACGGAAACTATCACATTTATTATTACAGGAAATTTGCCTCTAATAATAAGGGAGTTCCTCTGGTGTTGTTAATGTTTGATCCCAACAGGATTCGACTCAACGTTCCCAGGGTTTTTGCTGGTATGGTAGAGCTTTTTATTATTTGGAAATTATGGTTATGTTTCTCTATTGCATACTTAGTGAAAAGAAAATTCTTCAATGTTTATTACTATATGAAGTACAGATTAAAGATGAGATTTTCATACCGACTTTTGGTAAGCTTTCTTGTACCGATAATTATTATCGATATAACGCAAATAGCGAAATACCAAATACGGAATACCGAACAATATTGAAACACCGAAATTCTGATCAATACTGAAAATGGATTCCGAATGTTACCGTAAAACGGAATGATATCGATCGATATCGAAGTATTCAGGGAGGTCTATATTTAGGGGGGATCTGGGACGCCAAAAATTCAGGTGTGTAAAAATATGTACCTGGTTGTCTATATTTAAGGCTCATTACATAGGCAGACCTACTTTGGAGTTGGACCGCTCCTTAGAGCCATAGACTCTTTCTGAGATGAATTTCTATATGCATAACTGGCAGTACTGAATGGCACCGAACGATATCGAAATACCAAAGCTAAAAAATAGTTAACAATTGGGAATAACAAATGAAACGTGACTGCTGTGAAGAGGGAAAGTGAATTTTATGGGCAGCAGCAGCACTATAACTTAATCCATTTTCGAGTGACTAGAAATTGTAAGCATTGAATTTCGAATTGATTTATCTGGAAAACGATTTTATGACACGGAAGTTTTGCCTCAAAACCTCGTATAATAATTGTACTGTCTGTCTTAATTTGGCAAAAAAAAACAACTTTGATACAGTGATTACTTTACTTATACTTCATTACAGCTATGTTATTTTTAATATTACATTAAATTTGTCAATTGCTATTTACTGTAAGTTGCAGCGTTAAGACACCAGAGTTCCGGCAAAAATTACCCCTGGACAAATTTGCCTCGGACAAACTCATCTTTGACAGTGGATTTATAGAACAACATGATCAATATCTCTTAAAAGTATATACTTTCAAAATTATTAAAACCCTGGAAAATGCTGTTTCAGTCAATGATCTTTTCTTACGTATTGAAGTTGAACTGTTTGTTATAAAATTTTCGAATTTTCATTTTAATTCAGAGAGTAAGGAGATTTATTGGATATAACGAACCGGGTATATGGGAACTGATTTTTGTTTTTTCGTGTGATACTTCAGCCAGACCACTCCTGTAGGTGGTGTCATCTCCAAATCCTGAAGAACATCCCAACCTGAAAATTTTACGGTCAAACATCTATAGAACCCCTTCTAAACTCCACTTACACCATCCCAATTTTGACTTTACACCACCTAAACTGAAAATTCTGGCGAAATCCCTGCTACAAAAGCATCGGTTGATACTTCAGAAAAAAAATCTGAAACATTCCTGGAAACAGCTAGATCATCCTATCTACCTGGACATTCACAGTAACTTGAATAATAAAAATAAAAATAATTAATTATTTTAGGATACTGGAAATAAAAGAAAATAGAAAATAGATTTGAACAAATGTCTTCCAGCTATTTTGTTCGGCATACCTTTTGTTTTTACAGACTTGAAAGTGTTATAATTAACCTGTAATTGTAAATGAAGGCGCAAATACTTTTATAGCGTGTCCCAAGTAATAGTGTTTGACTCTGAACATAGTGCAACAAGCAAGCACACAGTTGAAGACAATAACTTCATATAATGTAGACAGTTGCAAAAAATGGCAACAGCGCTGGACGTCAAAATGAAGTAA
>JAGDQP010060077.1:0-12269 GCA_022664845.1 Lepisma saccharinum
ATTTTCGAACTCTCGTTACTCAGTTCTTCCATTCTGGTTTGTAGTTCTTCTGCACTTGAAGCAAACAGGACTATATCCTCAGCGAACCGTAGGTGATGAAGATATTCGCCATTAATTTTAATTCCAACTTCATCCCAGTTTAAATATATATATATATATTTAACAGAAAAGGACTAGCAATACTGTGCTCTAAGGAAGGAAAATTAAACACGAATTGGAAAGCAAATTTACTGCTTGAGGAAGTTATAAAGATCAATTGTTAACCTCTATTTTACTAGTTTTTTCACTACTTAATTAATTGTTAAATTTAATTATCGTTCAAAGATTTTTTAATGCAAAGAGAAAGAACTGCCAAAATGTTATTAAAAAAAACCAACTAATACATTGCCATCTATGGGAGAGAAAACGAAGATACGTACCAGGTAAACCCTGCTGTGAGCAGACAGAAGTATGCATGACCAAACATCTTATTCTGGAGTACAGCGCCGTCAAAACAGAAACGGCCCCTCCAGAAAACAATGCCGCACCAACGCGGTAAATTTAAAAATGCGCTGCGACATTCATCCCGGAAAACCAATGGAACAGCGATATTGATTATCTAATTTTTTATTGTCAACCACTACCTAAATACCATATCATTCAGAACATAGAAGAATGGTTTCAGCAAACTCAGAATAAGCTGCAGTTTGTATGCTTTGGCACTACTAATATAATTGCGAGTATTCACTCACAAAGTAAAACTTTATCTTAAATGTCCCTTCCAGGAAAAATATATCAAAACCGGACATTAGGCTTCCTGTTTGAACTTGTAACCGGAAACCGGACAATTGTCCTAAGAACCTGACTGACCGGTTCAAAACCTTACAGTTAGCAACCCTATCAGTGTTTGAGTCTTTGTTCATGGATTTAAAACAATTTTTACTTTTAGAGCACTGGTAAAACCTGTACGTGAAATATTAGCAGTTGTACATCCTATCTGCAATACAATTGAATTGGCAGTTTGAAGAAGCCAATAAACGCCAAAAATGTAAAAATCTACCTTATACCGGATTTGATATCTGGAAGGGATGGCGCATCTATACAACATAGAAACAAAGCAAAAAGACATTAGTAAAGCCTTGAAAAATAGGTGCGAAATAGATATTGGCAAAGTAGCGTAGCAGCTGTTTCTCACTGCTACATGGGATAAATTGCTATGACTGCTACAACCGATGAAAAATAGCAGTTACTGGCTTAACTGCTATTTTTTCCCGAACTTTTTTAATGGTAAAACGCATTGTTTCCTGTTTTCTAAACAAACATAACTGCTGGGAGAACGGAACAAAATGGCAGAGAATTGTCTGCGGAGAGAACAACCATGACGTGTGAACACCATGTAATTAGTAACGTCTGTCACCCGTGTACGGAATTGATATAAAGAGCTCTCAGAAAGCAGTGGGTGATAGTTGGCTACGTGGAGTAATGGATAAGGCGTTGGAGTTTTAATGCAGAGGTCCCAGGTTCGATACCAATCCCTAGAAAGTTCTTTTTAAAAGGTTTATATTTTATTTATATTTTAAATAGCTTATTTGGAATTGTTATTGTTTAATTTGTTTTATAACTTTATTTCCATTTAATGTATTTTGTAATATTTTCCGTTTATTCTGATTCTGTAATCTAATTTAGATGTAATAAAATGGTAAAAAAAAGATGGGTAAGGCACTGGACTTGTGATTCAGAGGTCCCGGGTTCGGTACTCCTTTACCTAAAGTTTTTTATTTTTAAAAGAAACTCGTTTTTACTTTGTACTTTCGAAGGAAAGCTCTGGTTTTGCGATTAGAATTTTTTCTTCCTACGCATATTAAACAGTCCATAAAATTCACAGACATAGTTTAGAAAAAAATGAACCAGCAATTTGAAGAAGGAAACAAACGCTACAAAATCGAAATTCATCTTTTTACTACAAATGCACTTCAATTTATACCCGCTCATCATAAGGTAGAAGAAAAGAACGATAGAGGTCAGAATTCTACCCAATTATTGTAGAACTTTGAAAGGAAAAAATAAAACAGTAAAGAACATAGGTGGTCTTGTTTTTTGTTTTCCCAAAAATCACATTTGTGAATTCGTTTCCTTATTGAAAGTGCAGATTCAATTACAGTAAGTGCTCGGGTCGATAACATATTGCTTTTTTGGTCTTTGTATTGCGTACACAATGAAAGAACAGAATAATTACCTAATTTGAAGTGTTACGACTCATACGAGAACAAGTATACAGCGAAAGACACTTGTACAGTTTGTACACTTGTTTTGAATCGTGGGCGCGCTGCTATCAAAACCACTGAAAAACGAAATTTGACAGCTGATGATGTGGTATATTGGCTTACGTTTCGGAAAGCTATCGCGGGGAATCGGATTCGATTCTAGAAGGGGGTACTTTTTTTTTAAATACTGTACAGTAACTTTTTTCTCTTTTTTACATACAGTACAGTATACACATTTTATTTACAAAAACCGCTAACCACTGGTTGGCTTTGGATTTGTTTTTAACCTGGACGTTCCACTTCCAATCCAACAGGATAAATCAGTCTTAGTTTATCACTGTAAGGAAAAGTCAAGGCTAGTCGAAACTTGGTTTCAAGTTGCGTAGTTTGGGAAATTGGCAGCCAGTGTGTTTGAGAAAATGTCATCGACTCGAACAATAAAGCAAACGTCATTACGATCTTCTTGATATTTCTCACTTCTGAACAATCACAAAGCAGCCTTCTTCATAGCTCTACTCTGCATAGGACCAATAAGCTTTCTCAATTTCAAATTAAATGCCTTTATTCCAGAAACTGTTTTCGTAACATAACAGGACTAATAAAATCTACTAACTTCAGAAGAACCAGCGTGGTGTAGCGGTAGAGTGGTGGACAACAAACGTTCGAATCACACTCCTGACTGAAATCTTTTCTCACTGAGGCGCGATGTTAGTCTACCAACGTTTTTTAAAATCGAAGTTTGCAGTAAGTTTGCTTTTCCACGTTTGTAGTGCATTTCGCAACGTTCAACTAGCAAGTTTGCTTCAAGATCGCAGCCTTTCATTACCAAACTTACTGCTCGTGTGGAGAATTGCAATGCCAATCTTGCTGCAAACTTGTTGCAAGTTTCATGTGCTCTCTGGGATAGTCATTTATCTTGTACTTCTACAACCCACCAAAACTTATTTATATAAAAAACGCGCACCGTAACTTCTTCCAACCTTTTGTGCACTGTGCATAAGGGCAAATATCGTTTTGCGTTCCCATAGGCGGATTTCTGGAGGGCATTGTCCCCAGTCATTTCAGAATGACTATAACTGTTTCATTCTAACTGAGAGCTTTTAAAGTAATTGCCCCTCCACGATCTCTCTCCTAAATCTGCCCATGTGCGTTCCCCTAGATCCGGTTCTCCAGTTTACCCACTCCCTTCTTACGTTTTATCAGGCACGTATCAATAAGTTCGTTTAGGAAGGGGACCATGGGCTTTCAATGAGGGTCACGGTGTGTCTGGGCTTTTTGTATATACAGAGTGTTTATGAACTACATCAACAAACTTCTGGAAGTGATTTCTTACATCAAAACAAGTTCCCCCAAAACAAATTTCGAAATGTGCATATTTTCGGAGCTACAGGCTACCGAAAGCGAGGGAAAAAGGAATTTTACAGCTTCATATTTCTATCACCATGGATAGTACAGCTGATGCGGCATAGTAACGTAAAAAACTTGAAACCTGCTTCATTTGAACATGCATATTTAAATATTCCTCAATCGGCGCGCAAGGGTTCCCCAACGGAAGTAGAGGATTTCGCATTTGAAGATGAGGAACGTCGCAATGCGCATGAATTAAACGGCTTCCCCACGTTTGCAAAGATGACATACGTCATCCATAGCATGCAATCCTGCAGTGATATTCGATCGATATGATCACAAATTCATAAGCCATTTGATGAAATTATGCAATTCTTACTTCTACTTGCTATGCAACCACACTTTTTTTAAAATCATTCGGTATATGTCATCTACTTGAGTTATCGACTTGGTGCAAACGAATTATTGGTTCCTGGTGGAACATTATCCTATTCATGCTCATTTCTTCCTAATGCCTTTGGGAAATCCCTTACGCGCCCGTTGCAGAATTTTGAAATATGCATTTTTGGATAGTGTAGATTTAAATTCTTTGACGGTGCTCTGACGCATCAGCTCTACTGTTCGTGGTGATAGAAATATGAAGCTCTAACGTTCCTTTTCCCATGCTTTCGGCAGCCTGTAGCTCCGACACTATGCACATTTCGACAATTGTCAGAGAAACTTTGTTGTTGTCCTGATGTGAGGAATCTTCTCCAGAAGTTTGTCGGTGTAGTTCATAAACACCCTGTTTATAATCACGCCTACAATATTACATACTTGTTACTAGCGACCGGAAGAGCGCATTGTGAAAACACGAGTTAATCGTGTGTGCAATAAAAAAATACCGCACCTGATTTACCTAACCTCCACATGCGTTTGTTCACCAATCTTATTAAATTTCCTAATGCGTTTATATATATAAAAAGAGAAACGTTATTTTCATTAAGAAAAGAAAACTACACCAGATTTTGATCTCGGGTTACTTGCATTAGCTTTCAAACATGCTATTAATACGCTAAATTTCCAACTAGATACAGTTGTTTGGAAGTACTATTTACTGTTAAGGAGCAATGCGCATGCGCGAGAATGGCTCAGCTCTTCCTGTCGCTAGTCGCAAGTTATTATACTAATTCAGCATGAAACAATTACGCTTCACCCTACCCACCACTTTATACTTTCCTGATTTAATTGTGTTTTGATGAACTGTTTCTTCTCCA
Organism: Lepisma saccharinum; assembly: GCA_022664845.1. Taxonomy (NCBI): domain Eukaryota; kingdom Metazoa; phylum Arthropoda; class Insecta; order Zygentoma; family Lepismatidae; genus Lepisma; species Lepisma saccharinum. The sequence goes on from JAGDQP010060077.1 coordinate 4,847, forward strand.
CCAGTAAATTCAAGCTCCAATAATTACATAGAATAGTTTTACAACAGTTATGGTAGGAACTAAACTACCTTCGTCTATATCTCTACTGCACACGTAACAGGATACAGGTAAATAGGTTAGTCTAAAATATTATTTTTAAACTGCTTTTTCACAAACGGGAATAAATAATTCGCATTTAGATACGTTTTCATACACTGATACTTTTAACTGTTATTGTTAACAGATATTTGCATATAGCAATTATTACTATCACTGTTACGGAATAAAAGCAGTTTTGCACATTTGTAGGGCGAAATTTCTGTCAGTTGGGAGAAGGGAAAAAAATGAATTTATATTACTTACTTGTAACTTTCGAGTTCATTGTGCATACATTTCTTGTAAACAACATTCATTTGAAGGTTTCTATTGCGTTTTCCTTCATTTTCTGGTTGATTTTTCCATTCTTACGTCTCAACACTTACAATTGTGCAGACGTTTATCGATACTTTTGAAGAAGGTAACAAATCCACCAACTTTTTTAATTCTACAGAAACAAATACAATACTTGTAAACTGTCTGAGCAGTACGCAACTATCAGAAGACTGTTTTGAATATTCAGTTACATTATTGTTTCCATTCAATAAATAATAAACATATTAAACAGTTTTTGTTAATTTCCCACAAACTGCAGATTTAATTACAACTGATAATCTGTAAAACATCCTTTGGAGCTACATCTGTTCCTGGTGGTAAAGGTATTGCTGTAAGTGATTTCGAAGATTCGATTCAGTACAAAAAAAAAAAAAACACATAGTAATCAAAGACGAAACATTTGACAATCATATATCACATAAATACACCAACCTTATCTTAGAAATCATCAACAATCGCCGACTTAATAGAAATAGAATATACAGAAATATAATTTGGCATCATTTATATTAGGAATATCAAGACAAAATTCAACAATAGTAGTTTGTAGTTTACCTCTCTTTTCCTTACCTTTTGGTTCCAATATTAGAAAAAATATTTTAATATTCCATTTACTCATATGAATGATTATTATAACAAATGGCCAGGATATGACCACTGGAGCTGCAATTTATGACCCAATTACTAAACACAACGAACAAACCTATCTTTCAAATAATGCTTCTATATTTACTGCAGAAGCGTATGCTATATACTTAGCTGTGAAATATTGCTCTAATATTAATACAAATAAAATATTGATTCTCACTCATTCACAATCAGTATTAAAACAGTTATTCAAAATATCTCCATACATTATAAACAGTAAATACCTTGTATTTATATCAAACTTTAATCAACTCTTGAGAAATCATACATATAACATGGGTTCCCATTCATTCTTACAGTATATTTAATCCCATAAAACATAAATTAGCTTACAACTCCACAAAAAGTAAAAACACAACAAATTTGCAATTAAATTGCAAACACTCCTTCTTTATCTACTCACACATCAACTTACATCTCACTACTACTTACTTACTTACAATATGGCTTACGGAACTCGCAAATTCATCGCCGCAGTAACAAACTTTCGCCATCGGGATCTATCCTGGGCAAGATCAAGCTAGTTTTCATCACAAGCACCTACTTCTCGAAGTTATCTTCTAATATTGTCTAGTCGTCTCGGTCTTCCCAACTGTCTCTTTCCCTCCGGTCTTCCAACAAAGATGGAATATAATTTTCGTTTTTTTCCCCAACCGAACTACATGTTCTGCCCATCTTAGTCGTCGCGTTTTTATTATTCTTACAACATCGGGGGAGTCGTACAGTCCATGGAGTTCTTCACTATGCAGTCTCCTCCATTCTCGAGTCATCTCGTCCCGTTTCGGCCCGTATATCTTTCTCAAACCCTTATTTTTAAACACTTGTAATTTATGTTCATCTGCTAGGGTCGTACTCCAACTTTCGCAACGGTAAAGTATTATAGGCTGAATAACCGTTCAGTATATTCAATTTCAACATCCTTACTATTAATCGCGAGGTTAGAAGTTTCTGGACTGAAGAGAAACATGCGTTGCGCGATACCAAACGACTTTTTATTTCTTCCGTTATTTCATTTTTACTTGTTACGTATGCTCCCAAGTACTTAAATTTGTTTACTTTCTCTATGACCTCATTCTTAATTATTTCCGTTATTCCCTGTTTCGGCTTGTTATCATGTGTTTTATTTTCTTTATGTTTACATGTAGACCTATCTGATCGTACGCTTCTACTAAGACATCAGTGTTACTTTGTAGTGCCTCTATATCTTTCCCTATTAAATCGACATCATGCGCGTACATGAACAGTTGATTGAAGCCATTCAACGCTAGTCCCTATTTGTCCTCGCATATTCTAAAGCAAAGTTAAACAGTGGAGGTGACAAATCATCACCTTGTTTCAATCCGTTGCGAATCTTGAAACTATCTGACATATTGTTACCTACCCGCACTCTACTTATCGGGTCACTGAGACATGTTTTTACAATTTGAACAAGTTTCTTCGAAATTTCAAATTGTACCAGGATACTGTACAGCTTTTCCCTTTTCATAGTATCATAAGCCTTCTTAAAATCAATGAATAATTGGTGAACAGTCCCATTCTTTTCCAAGATTTGTCTCAAGGCGAAAATCTGGTCCAACGTGGATCTAATTCTTCTAAATCCACATTGGTGATCTCCAATTATTTCATCTACACATACACTTAGGCGAGTTAGCAGTATATTACTAAATATTTTATAACATGTTGGGAGTAACGAGATTCCACGGTATTTATAATAGTCCGATTTATTGCCTTTTTATAAACTGGAACTATTATTGAGGTTTTCCATTCCTTTGGAGGCTCCTCCTATCTCGATATAACGTTTATCAATTTATGTAGTTACTTGATTATTGTCGTTCCTCTCGCCTTAATTAATTCGAATGGAATATTGTCTATTCCTGGTGATTTGAAAATTTTAAATTTCTTTATCGATATTTCGACTTCGATCTCCCTAGATTCTAGTATCCACGGTTCTACGGTATAGATTTTAAATTCCTTAGTTTGTTCTTCGTTGTGAACATTAAGAAGGTTGTCGAAATAACTCTTCCATACATTGATAATTTTATTCGGATCCGCTTGAAAACTTCCGCGTTCATTTCTAATCATCCCTAACCTCGACTGGTATCCTTCTCTTAACGAGTTTGTATAGATCTCGTATGTTATTTTTCTTTCCGGTTTCCTCTATCTCCTGCATGTTCTGGGTTACATATTCTCGCTTTTTGTTTCTGAGCCCGAGTGTGGCGTTTCGTTACGCGTTATTGTAGTGGTTGGTATTTATTTCGATTTTATTACTTATCCATTGCTGCCTTGCTTGTTTTAGTTCCTCATGAAGTTTAAGGCGTTCTTCATCAAATAAAGGCTTGTTTTTGGTGCTTCATCTCATCTACCCGTTCCTTCGCTGCGCCCTTTACTGTATCACGAATTGCCTCCCACATCTTACTTACATCAATTTCACTATTAATTTTATCTTTATTGCTACTCGAGTCGGCTAGGATTTCGAACCTACTTAAGATTTCGAGTTGGTAGTCTGCTTTTACGCTTGGATATCTCATTACTCCTTGGTTTACAAAATTCTCAATAATACGTCAAGTTGTCACATTATTTATACGATTACAATCTCAACATACCGCAAACAAATTCCATTAGACAAATTAAAACAAGTAGATTCTCCGTATTGGGATTGTGAAAGCAATAAATTTATAGAAGACATCAACCATACACTCTTCCAATGCAAGAAGTATGACAGATAACGACCACAATTAATAACAACACTATTAAGGTAAAAGTACCACAATCTACATCTATCAATTCCTTGATAGAAAATTCAACAAAGAAATTAGGTTACATATTACCATCCTATTTCATAAAATTCCAAAGACTTCCTTAAAAAAAAATCTCGCTAATGTGTCCTCTTCTGAGGACTCAGGAAATATACGACAAAAGATGACAAAACGTAATCGACGGAAACATAATGCTTTACACACGAGAATTCCTTTTTTCAACACACATTGAATATATCTATAAACCATGAGAATTCTACATCAGCCTTATAATGATAAATAGTTGCAGTACTATATCAGTCTCATATTAAAAACTAGGAAGATCACAGAAGAAAAACCTTAGTACTGATTGTATTACAAAATTTAACACCAAATAGATTTACATAAATGTATATAGAAAGAAAGCAGTATAAAATCATTAAAAACAACTAATTTACTTAGAAGACTACCACTACCGTAATAAATGTTATTGATAAATGCTAATGTTAAATGATAAATGTTATTTGATTCATTCAGACAAAAGTTAGAAAACTCTCAATATCCTTTTTCTGGTAGAATTAGGCCTTTCTAGGTTTCGTTTTATTCAAAGTACTTCAAACACTGCTTGTCTTTCTATCGAAACTTGTATACAGAATTACATTTAAGAGGCTAAAAGGTATTTCAAATGTCAGCTTTCGACCTCCATGTCGGAAGTATCTAAATTCGTCCTTTTCTCCTTGAAATACATGCTACAAGTACTTAAATATTGACTCCATGTGGTCGAAAGCGTGAAATACAGACATCTTTAATCAATTGAACTTAATTCCCCCATTTAATGTACATTTGTGCAAGTTCGTTCCCGAGCAAGCTCTCTCCAATATCGAGTTATTCGACTATTTTCGAATTTCAATGACACCTCAAAAATTATATTCTAATGTCTCTTTCACCAAATTCGGGGCTCTTAATTAGGGTGTTTCATGTGTTTTTACTTAAACAATGTAACTTTTCTCCCTCCCAATAACAAACACCAGCTTTCTGCTTACGAGGCGACGTATCCACATTTGTCACGTTTTTACCCTATAAATTCTCCAATTAATTCTTTTCTTCAATACATTACTGTTGAAAGACTATTTTCTACCTGAATTGCATGCTATGACCCTCCGAAGTGGCACTTTAATGGCAAAAGCACCAACTATCCTGAAAATACGGGTCGGAAGACGTCTCACACACGTTTCGTATGTTATATTTTGCCATTCAAAGCAACAAACATTTAATATTAGGGTGAATTCTACTTAAAACAGTATTTGTATGTCTTATTGAGATGCAACTGGAAAACGTCTCACACGCCATCTGAAGGTAACATTTGTTTGTTTTTTGTTGGCTATAACCCATATTTTGTGCAAACGCTACAGGGCTCGAATAATTTTGCTAGTCACTTTATGCTGCAGCCCTGGTAATAGTAACGGGATAATAGATGTATTCACTACAGGTCTTCTCAATCACCGCTAATGGTCCTGACAGCAAACGAGTTCAGTTACAGTGTAGACTAAGGTGGAAGCAACCATTACCGACCCTATCTGCGCGTTTCTGAATTCGAAAAGCCCTATAATGGAAAAAACACCAGGACGAACAACATGATTTGAGACTCATAGTTCTGGGGCCATAAATCAAAATTTGAACCGCCATATATATCGTGGTAGTGGAGTGCCAGTGCAAGCAATGTTCTCCGAATGTAATGCAATATTCGCCCGACATTGGGGCAGGACTACCTACTGTACATCTAATTATGGAGACCGCAATTTATCGAAAGAAAAAATATAGCACATCCATAACCGCTGGATCATTATGGCTGTTTATTAAAGAACAATTTCACGTCGGTCTGTAATTTTCTGGCATTTCAATTTTCTGTATGATTTATGAAAATCTATACCGAACGTATAGCATGTCGTCAAAGAATAAAGAAAATATTATTTCCTGTGTGTAATTGCTTACACGAGTTCTGTGAGTCTTGCGAATATAGTAATTATTACAATCAGCCCACTTTCCTGCAGCCTGGTGACAGCTACGGAATAATAGACGTATTCAACGTTTTGTACATTTGGCTAGAGACGAGTATAGACTAAGGTGAAGCAAACATTACCGACCCAATCTGCGAGTTTCTCAATTTAAACCGCCATATCGTGGTAGTGCAGTGTCAGTGCATGTACCACGTACAGGAAAAAGCAATCAATGTTCTTCAAATGTAATTCAATATTCAGCTGACATTATCCTCAAGACTACCTTCTGTACATCTATTAAAGTACAATCTGAGAAAATAGCGTGGAATTTCACATTTAATACCTTCGCCAACACCACGTTGGTTTGTAATTTACTGGCATTTCAATTTTCTGTATGATCTATGGAATTCTATACCGAACATTTAGCATGTCGTCAAAGAACAAAGAAAAATATTATTTTTTGTGTGTAACTGCTTACATGAGTTCTGTCAGTCTTGTGAATATAGTAACTTTTCCTGCACTCTGGTGACAGATAGACGCATTCAAGGTTTTGTGCACTTGGCTAGAGACCTGTGTAGACTAAGGTGTAATCTCTGCTATGTTGGGGAAAAAAGAAAACATCACCGACCCCCAAACTGCCATATCATGGAAGCGACATCGACCCGAATAACAAAAAACTTGCGAGTTTCATAGTTCCGGGAGCGGAAAAGCCGCCATATTTTGGAAAGGGTAGGTGGTAGAAAGAAGAAAATTTCACATTTGGCATCACCGACCCAAATAACATAATCTGTGGGTTTCTGAATTCTGCGGCTAAAATATCAAAATTCGGTAAATTCAAACCGCCATATCTTGGAAGCGACAATAGGTACAGGGAGAAGCAAATTTCACATTCTTCATCAGCAACTCGAATAACATAATTTGGGAGTTTCTCAATTCTGCGTCTAAAAATTGACAATTTGAACCGCTATATTTTGGAAGCAATAATAGGTAGAAAGAGGTTGTTTTCAAATTCGGCATTACCGACAAAAATAACATATAATCTGCGAGTTTCTCATCTCTGCGCCTAAAATGTGAAAATTCAGCAAAATTCAAACCGCTATATCATGGAAGGGGTAGGTGGTAGAGAGAAGCAAATTTGACATTTTTCATCACCGATCCAAATAACATAATCTGTGGGTTTCTGAATTCTGCGGCTAAAATATCAAAATTCGAACCGCCATATCTCGGAAGGAATAATAGGTAGAAAGAAGTTGTTTTTAGATTCGGTATTACCGTGAAAAGAATAACATAAACTGAGGTTCTCATAGTTCAGGCGCCAAAAGAGCAAAATTCGAACCATCATATCTCGTAAACGGCAACAGGTAGAAACATACTGTTTTGATATTTAACATCCCCGTGACTAAAATAAAATCTATTTATAAGTTTCATAGGTCTATGACCACGAAGGGGACGAAGTTAGCAAACTGACATCAGATTTGACATTAGCACACAAAGATACATATTACTGTGAAAACAGAATTTCAATATGTCTCGCCGTTTACGATCCACGCACGGTTAAATATTTGACCTTTGACACCGAGGTAAACATATACTATTCGATACCCTCATACCAAATGTGAAAACAGAATCTCA
>JAGDQP010060078.1:0-11458 GCA_022664845.1 Lepisma saccharinum
TAGCTCAAAGTTCCAAGACGTTTTCCGTCTCTCAATCTTGTTACCAGGTTTATATTTCAAATAGGTATTTCTATTGTTAAAAAAATAAGTGATAAAATTAGTTTCATATCAAAAGTAACGTTTCTTCTTTCGTATTTGTCTCCACTGTGTCTCCACATTTCCATTTGGCCAGGAGTCAACTTGGTAATGACTGGCAACTTTGTAACTGGAAAATTTCAGTTCGTTCAGTCATTAACACCAAACTGTGTTTTAAGATATCTAAAATTAATCAGAATGAAATCCAAATCTGCTTTTGCAAACAAAATTATTCTGATATGGCTCAGATGTGCAAACGTTATGTTTATTAGTTGAGTCGCCATAATTAGGAAGCCTGTAGTTGATCAGGAAAAGATAGATAAAGTAAGTGGAATTTTAATTAAACTAGGAAGTAATGAACATCATGCAGTGACATTTTGAAGAACATGAGAAAGTAATAACATGTTGAAAATGTATAGAATAATTGAAGAGTCAGGTACAAAAACGAGGCAGCTTGTTTATATGTTGTTCTGTGCTGAAACGAGTAACTGTGATTATTCTTCATTTTTGCGCCGAATTGATGAAGGGCACGGTTTTTTCGTTTAAAACTCCCTAACAAATCAACGCAGCTTCCTCGTTCTTCCAATAAACATTAGAATTTCTTGTTGTTACTATATTTTCCCGTAAAACTGAAATTCGTATAAATTTGGAACTCTCTCCCTTTCGCACCGGGATCCATACTTGGACACTGTTAATCGAGCCCGGATCTCCTAATTACCTGCCAGATTTTCTGTTAACTTATCAACATGTTTTTGTACAGAACATAAGTACTTTAATTAAGAAAAAATAACGTCTAGAAAGTGAGTGGTTTTAAATTCATACTATACAGAGAAAAAAATGACATTTTTATTTTAACCCAATTTGATAGGAGTTATATATTTATTTTAGTATTTCAGAACTAAATACGAGTGTTGAGGTACCACTAATAATATAATTTGGTATATTTAGTAATATTAGATATTACTCATAATCTACAATGATTATGGCTATAGACGTTTAAAATATTGCAGAGAATATTGTAAATCGAATGTTAAAGAACTTACAGTTGACAAGATTCGAAAATATTTAAGGGAAGTAAATATCTGTAAGGTAAGTTTGGTAATCGGTAATGTTTTAAGTTTCCGACAATATAGCTTGTATGACTTAAACATTGTGGTAGTGCTAATACACTGAAATTAGATGACCACCCCCTTTAATATTAATCGTGTTAAAAGGTGCATTTTAATAGTCACCCAGAACAAGGTTGTAATTTTAACCTAATTTCTTATACAAGTTGACTTTCTCTCAAAACAAGATTTTTAAAGTTGTGTATTTGTATTTATCGTACTTCTACATTCGATAAATACGTACCAATTTTTAACAAATATACTTGATAAAGCTGATTTAAAGCAGTGTGTAGATCATAGCGTTGCCAGGTCCCTAACAACTCCCTCGAAGCTCTAAAAGCCATTTCAATTACTGAAATGAGTGTATCTGAAAAGTACTTTAAACTATGCCACTAGACTACGGCCCCTTTGATATTTTACCTGGTATGATATTAGGAGTCATAGCTTATGTAATGGAAGGCGTTTCAATACATTGAATCTACTCTGTTACGTGTACTTCACTAATATACAAAATTATCTATATGAAGCGTACAAATTAGTAAGTTTTTCTGCTTTTACTTGACAAAAAAAATCTGAAACTTATCCCGAGGATACGTAACTTTCCATAATTGTGAGGACTTATTGCAATGGTTGTTATATTTTTATGATCAGTCCTTTGTTTATAAGCCTTTGTTATAATTAGACTTCACTGAGAAAATTATTACTCTGAAATAATGTAGGGTACACATATGCGAACTATAACCATTTTATGTAATTAAGAAAATTTTGTTTACGTATCACATACCTTCCCATTTCTTTCAAATATAGCTTACTAGTTTTCTGAATGAGCAGAATATTATCGATACATCTTCATAGTTTTTGTGTATGAAATGGGTCCACGCCAAAACGTCGAAGAGTCAGAACGTCTACAAAAAGGGACAAGTCGTATACAGCACGTCTAAAAGCACAAACGATCAGATCATCGAAGTGACAAAACGTCTAAATTCCAACACGGTCAGAACGTCTATAAAAATGAAGAAATCGTATACAGAAAGTGACAAAACGTCTTAAACCACAAACGGTCAGATCTTCGAAGTGACAGAACGTCTAAACTCCAACACAGTCAGAACATCTACAAAAACTATTCAAACCGTACACAGAAAAGGAAAATGGTCAAGGATTAAATCTAAAAAAAAAACAAAAAAAAACAAACTTAAATGCAAAAGCGGTAAACAAATCCAAACGCACACTTTGTTAGTACTTGTTACTGACAAAATATCAGCAAAACTATGCTATAATATATTATAATAATAACAATAACGTCGGATTAATGCAAAATTTGTTTAATATGTAGAGCATGGAAAGATAAACAAGTGATAAACACGACATCTCCGTAACGCCTCAGAGTTGCCGGGCATGCCGTCTAGAAACAGCATTCTGAGGTAGGCCAGAGAACCACAGTGGAGTGTTAGAAGACTGTTGGTGTGACGTGAGTGTGTGAATATTATCGAAAGATGCCTCGACGTCGAATGCTGTAGCCCTGACAGCAGGATTCCACCTTTAATCGCGAGAGAATTGTTTCATATTACGGCTGCGGTTTATCCTTCCGCGACGTGTCTTGTTCATGTCTCCTACGTATTGACGGACATGTGAGCAGCCAACAGTACTCTACATCGGAAAAGTGTTTAACTCGGTTGTGATCCCTTTATCGCAGACCCGCCGGGAACAAAATTTAAGCAGGATAACGCGCGCCACAATGTGCCTTGGACCTTATCCTTTCTATGCCTTGCCATGTTGCAGACGTTCTGAATGTCTATGGTGGGCCCACAGGCTACTGACCTTCGGCAGTTCTTTTCTGCTGTCGCTACGTTGTCACACATTGCATAGAGCGGTGAGTTTAATCATTTGCTACTTTATTTTACGGTATGTATCTGCCAAATCTGGTGCTGCTGCCTTCTCACTCTTCGTGTTGTACTTTTAATAGTTAACATTGTATTTGGCATTTTTCACGAAAATTGGTGTATATCACTTTGCGGGAGGCTCCTTACCAGACATACCTTGGATCACCCAAAGTCAACTTCTAGATGCGGTACGCGCCTATTAACAGTTAAGATTCTCAAATTAAAAAAAAATGTAGAACGATTACAGGATGTTTGCACTTCAATAGAATTTGGTATTTCTACAATATTGTTTTATAATTTGGTGCAACAAAAGAATGTCAATTTTCAAGTGTTATGCCTCATAGAAAGTTACAAGGCAGGAATTTCCCCCTCCTCTCCATTCCAATGGGAGTTGTCGCTCTTTCAAAATCTTGAGCACACCCGCAACTTACAAAAAAAATAAGCTTAAAAATCGATTGAAGCTCTTCAAAGCTCTACTTACGTCCTCTCAACTTTTGTGTTAAAATTTCCAAACGAAAAATCCTAGCAAAACCCCTGTAGGACGAGTTACGTAACAAAGAAGAGAAAGCCTTACTTTCAATATATAAAAGTACTACGTGGTGTTTTTTCAAACAAAAATACTTATAACGCAATACCGAAATTATATATCGCCAAATGCGAGTAATATACCTCCTTCAAGTTCTTAATAATAATAATAATAATATCAACAACAACAATAGTAGTAGTTCTTGCTGCCACTTTGTCAGTATAATGAATTACGAAGTGTACATTTAGAACTTGTACACTGTTTATACGTTTAAGTGTTCTTATTTCATTGGAATTTAATCCTTGACCATTCTCATTCTGCGACTGGATTTTCCTCGTTTAAACGTTTTGTCAATTTAAGTATACGGTTTGTCGCTTTTAGTAGACATTTTGACCGTGTTGGAGTTTAGCCGTACTGTCACTTCGATGAGCTGACCGTTTGCGATTTTAGACGTTTTGTCACTTTCTGTATACGATTTATCCCTTTTTGTTGACGTTCTGACCGTGTTAGAATTTAGACGTTCTGTCACTTCGACGATCTGACCGTTTATGGTTTTAGATGTTTTGTCATTTTCTCTATACGATTTGTCCCTTTTTGTAGATGTTCTGACTGTGTTGGAATTTAGACGTTCTGTCACTTCGACAATCTGGCCATTTGTTGTTTCAGACGTTTTGTCACTTTCTGTATTTGTCCCTTTTTGTAGACTTTCTGACCGTTTTTCAGTTGACGTTCTGATCTTTCGACGTTCTGACGTGTTCTGTATGATACATTGCAAATATTTATCTGTTATATGATAATACATTTTTTTTTTTTAAAAAAAGTATCTAATTAAATTTTTGATATTGTGTTATTGCAGAAATTTACTTGAAGGTGCTCTATGAACAATGGTGCCATTTCAGTTTCTGCTTGGGGTAGGCAAGATCATTTAGAAAAGACCTTATTTGAAATAGGCTATCGCTTGGCGCATCCTACCTATTTCCAAGCGTAGTTTCAATTTCATACTCTACATACTCGTAGTTTGCATGCATCTCTTCGTTGTTAATATGATCTAGCTTAAAGAAACAAGTCACACTCATATCTGACATAAAAATAATTAAATTTTAATTATTATCTTTTTGTAAAGTGTTCTTTACAAAAACCTCTAAAAAAACAGATAAAAACCTCTAACGTATCAAAGGGTAACGTCTTGGCGTCATTCTAGATCGTTAACAAGATCGCCAATAGAAAACATGAAGGTCGTTTAGAAATGAATTCTTCAAACCTCTTCTAAAACGTATAAAAACAAATAGGGAGACCAAACTACTCATCTTCTACACACTTATGCCCAAAATGTTCATAGACGAACAATAACCACATACCCAAAATAACATAAAGGTTCCCGAGTGGAAATCGCGTTCATCTGCTACACGCAAGATCACAGGCTCAGTTCTTGTAGAGGTTCATGAAACAAAGGTTTGGAATCTATTTTGCCAAAAATCTGTAGGTACAGTTCTTAAGAGTAGACTGACTTACTTTAGACGTTAATAACAATTCAGTAACAAACAAAATACTAACGGTGAATACTGATACAGTAACAAAAAACATCATTAATAATAATAAAATCAGAACACAGACACATTGGTGCTGTCGAGCACAAGAGACGGGCAGATACTAACCAACCAAGAAACATGAAGTATAGGTCCCAGAGTTATGACTTCACACGGCAGGACTCTGAATCTAGGATAACTAACAAGTGTGTTTTTAAGTCGGTTTAATTTGGCGTTTTAAAACGGATTCTTTACGTTTTAGTGCGTTTATATTCGCAAACCCAGGGGGAGTGGGAAGAAATTTCCTCCCGTCCACCTAAACGACGCCTCTGTCTATGAACATAAAAAAAATATCAACAGAAGGGAGATACCGTTTGATGACTTTTTGAATTAAGATCAGCCCTCGGCAGACTTCACTGTTAGGATAAGTGTCCAACTCCAGAATCTTAACAGAAGATTAGTGAAAGTTGCTGTTTTCCGTACGCGTTGTACATTCACGTACTTTCTTTCAGTAAATTTGAATTTTTATTTATGGCCTTTAGGTATCTGAGGTTCAGACCGGGATAGGGGAGGGGAAAGAATTCGGGAAGGTGTCGGCCAGGGCCTATGTTAAGAGGTGCCATCCCGGCATTTGCCTGTTGTGACTGAGGAAAACTCTGGAAAACCCTCAGTCAGCATGGTCGGACGCTGGGATCGAACCCACGACCTCCCGATTGCTATATCAACTCTTTCTTTCAGTGCAATTGAGTAAAACTTATCACGTCTGTGAAAAATATTACGTAGTGTTTATAGCGAAGTCACAATAGAGTACTGTAGCTGCAGGAAAACTAAAAGATAGGTATGTGTTATGCATAACAAACAGTGTTGTTAGATTCCCGTCCCAATAATTCCCTCAAAATACTGTAAATTATCCCGATTTTTGTAAAAAATTCCCGTTTACTTTCAAAATTACTGAAAACAAAAAAAAAAGGTGAGAAAACGACTCAATAAAATTTCCCGATAGTTTTATTTTTTTTGTCTATTTTCCTTTCACCCTTCAAATGGCTCAAATTTGCTCATTTTTCTGGAGATTTCCCTCCGCCTGACAACCCTGGTGACGACAGGGAAAATACAAAATTTGACTTTATGTTGTTCGTGATCATGTGAAGGAAGCTATTCAGTATCACATTTGGTCGTTACCAAAGCAAGAGATTCGTTATATCCGTCACAACTCTTGAGTTTGAATTTTGAATGTTATTTAAGGCATTTTGGTATCTTTCGCTCAGGCTCACAAATCTTGAAAAGAGTTACCTATATGCTGTTCGAGTTCCTGTACATACTTGACAAGTTACACTTTGATTTTATTGAGCAGAGACTTGTTTATTATAACCATTTTACGTATCAACATTTTGTCTGCGTACTCACAGATCTTCCCATTTCTTTCAAATGCGCTAGTTTTCTGAATAAGTGGAACACTTGTACTATCGATTTATTTTTATAGTTCTTGTATATAAAATACTGTAAATATTTAAGTAAATGAAAACTGAAAAGAGAAGAATATTTGAAAATAAAAGGATCAAGAGTAACTATTATGATATCGTACTTGTTATCTGCATAGTTAATTATCTATTATCTGTTTGATAAATTAACATTAATACAATTTGAAAAGTGCTACAATAAATTTTACCAAGCCACAGTAACTGCTACTATAATAGTAAATCCTCCAATATATTTTCATAGTATATAATAAACCTTGTGAATTTGATTGCCTGTGCAAAACACAAAGAGAGCACAGTACACTAAATTTTAGGAAATCCTTACAAAATTGTATACCTTGTTTCCGTCCTTGTATATTTTTTCGAGACCTCTGAAAAAGATTCATAATCTTTGAGATAATAAGTTATATTTTTATCGTGTTTTACTTTTTATGCTCTGGGTTTATATTAAGACATTATTTTAGCACAATTGATATGTTATATATAGCTCGTTAAGTTATGAGTCATTGCAGCTTGTTCATTATAAAAAGTTTAACATCGAACGTCTATTAAAAAAAATTAAGTGTCGATTGTCCACACTTCCACTATTCTATCAATCGTTTAGACTCTTTCTAAGTATATAATGCTTCACAATTTGACTATAGGTTGAAGTTCATATCGTCCGGAATTAGAACATATCGCAATGCTCCCTATATTGAATATAGTAGTAAGAATAGATCTACATCGAAAATGTTTGTAAAAGTGTAAAAAGATTCACTAAAATTTATAGAATATTCATGCTTATATTAATAGACTCCATCTTGCCGAAAGTCGATCCAAACTTTTACATCAGCTTTTTTTTAAATATCCTTAACTAAAATTAGGTACGTTGCTATGATTCTTTGTATCACATATTTTTTTTCTGTATAACTGAACGTCATATGTAACAAGCAAATAAGAGGTCACGGAAGAAATAAAAGGTCGCTTGGCTTAAGGCAACGTATGGTTCTGTTCAGTCCAGAAGCTCCTCACCTTTATTTTATGGTTCCGAAAGTTGAAGTATGACCTCAGATGAACATAAATTGTTAGTGCCTGAAAATAATGTTTTGAGAAAAATATACGAGCAGAAACAGAACTAGATGGCCTTAAAATGGAGTAGACTTCATAATGAAGAGCTCTACAGGCTGCACAATTCACCCGATATTGTAAGAATAATGAATTTATGACGGTTATGATGTGCATATCATGTAGTTCGGATGGGGTAAAACGAAGATTATATTTCATCTTAGCTGGGAAACCGGAAGGAAAGAGGCCGTTGGAAAGATCGAGACGTCGTTGGGAGGGGTTTAGGCCTATTTTATTTCTTCATGACAATGTTATAGAAGGGATTTTCAAGAGGTAGGTGTTCGTGATGAAAAATGGCTTGACCATGTCTAGGATAGAATACAATGACGATCGTATGTTATTGCGGCGATGAACTTGGGAGTTCCCTAAACCATATTTTTAATTACAATTGAATAATCATAAACTGATTTTCATTAACAATGTTATGTAATTATAAATTTTAAAAGTTTTTCTTATGTTTTTAAATAACGCTTTCTCGAAGTTGAAACTACTTATTTGGATATTAGAATTGTAGGATCATACTGCCTTTTATTGAATTATCAGTTTAACCGCTTCAATTCTGTTCTAAACTGATGCAGGAAAAAACGTTCAATTCTGTTCTAAACTGATGCATAAAAAAAATTGCTGTATAGTTCTGCATAGTAGGAGGAATTATAATTTGCATGTAGATTTCCTTTCAGATTTTGTGCGAGGCTTAAAATTTAGGGTAATGTTCAATAGTGCAGATACTTCATTTTATTTCTTCATGACAGCTGTTAGAAAAATAATTACTATATATTTGGAATTTTAAATGCTATTCACTGAAAATCTCCTGGCACAAAAAGTACACAAAAACTTCACCAAAATGAACTTTTTGTGAACGCACGTGAACTTTATGTCAACCTACGGAAAGAAATGTGAGCTTTTAGTGTGATCAATGTGTCTTTCTGTTGGCTTCTGGTCCATGGAGCACATTTTGTACACATTAAGTTCATACTTACTGCTGTTTACATTATCTACACTTCGTTTTGAGTTCACTTTTAATACATTTGCCAATATTAAGTGAATTTTTTGTGCATAAATTGTGTATCAGTATATCATATGTACATGTATTATGCACTAAAAATGAAAAGTAGTTCATATTAATTGCACGAAAACTTCATATATTATGGACTAAAAACGTGCAAAGACTGGACCATATTGTGAACTTCATGTGCACCTTAGGTGTACTTTGATTTTCAGTGTTGTTAGATGTGTTCTTATTACTTTCTCTATGGAACTCGCAAGTTCATCGCCGTAGTAACAAACGTTCGCCATCGTGTTCTGCCCTGCGCAAGATCAAGTAAGTTTTCATCTCATCACAAACACCTACTTCTCGAAGATCCATTCTAACATTATTCTCCTAACGTCGCCTCGGTCTTCCCAACGGTCTCTTTTCAACCAGCTTTCTAACCAAGATGGAATATAGTATTAGTTTCTCTCCCATCCGAACTACATGGCCTGCCCATTTTATTCGTCGTGATTTTATTGTTCTTACAACGTCGGGTGAGTCGTACATTCCGTGAAGCTCCTCATCATGCAGTCTCCATCTTTTTCCCAGTCATCTCGTCCAATTTCGGCCACACACTTTTTCAACAAAATTCCACCTCAACAAAGTAATAAGAACTGTTGTAACGAAAAATGGGACTTTTTGGAAATTTTTGAACTTCCATAGAACGAAAACCAGTCAATCGAAAGAATCCGAAAAAAATATATTTAAATATTCTTCACGGTTACTAATCGCAATAAACCAAAAATCATAGAAATCTGAGAGGGTGAGGTAGAACATGTGTGTTGAGTTTACATGGAATGACCCAGAATCATAAGCCTTCCTATAAAAACAATGAATAGCTGGTGAACAGTCTCATTGTATTCCCATTTATTCTCCTAGATTTGTCTCATATGGCGAAACTCTGCTCCAACGTGGATTGATTTCTTCTAAATTCACATTGGTGATTTCCAACTATTTCATCTACGTATACTGAAAATCTCCTGACACAAAAAGCACACAAAAACTTCACCAAAAATGAACTTTATGTGAACCTTCCGAAAAAAAAAGAAAATTTGTAGTGTATTCAATGTGTCTTTCGATTTGCTTCTGGCCACAGCCACGGCCACGGCGCATGCAATAAAAAATGTGGCGTAGTTCATATTAATTTCACGAAAAGTTCATATAATATGCACTAAAAACGTGCTAAAGCTGGAACATATTGTGAACTTTTTTCGGGATATATTGTGATCTTTATGTGTGCTTTAGATGTACTTTGATTTTCAGCAGCAAATTACTCAAATCTTTGTAACATGTTGGAAGTAATGAGATCCCGTGGTAATTATTACGCCTTTTTATCGCCTTTTTTATTAGCCGGAACTATTATTGAGATCTTCCACTCCTATGGAAGCTCCTCGTTTCTCCATAGTTTATCAAATTATACAGTTCCTTGATTAGTGCTGTTCCTCCCGTTTAAATTAATTCGCCTGGAATATTTTCTATTCAAGGTGATTTGACATTTTTTATTTCTTTATCGACATTTTGACCTCGATTTCGATAGGTTCGCGTTTCCACGGTTCTGCGGTATTGATTTCAAATTCCTATGTTTGTTCCCCGTTGCGTACATTAAGAAGTTTGTCGAAATAACTTTTCCACACATCAATAATTTTAGTCACATCCGCTTGAAGAACTCCGCGTTCATCCCTAATTTAGGCAGGTAACCCATTTTTTTTTAGTTTACCCCTTTTTATAGATCGCGTAAGTTATATGTCTTCCCTTTTTTCTCTATCTCCTGAATCTTCTGCGTCAGATATTCTCGCTTTTTGCTTCTGATCTCGTGTATGGCGTCTCGTTTCGCGTTACTGTAGTGGTTAGTATTTGCTTGGCTTTTATTGCTTAGCCATCGCTGCCTTGCTTGTTTTCGTTCCTCATGGAGTTTAAGGCATTCTTGATCAAAGCAAAGGCTTGTTTCTCTGGTGTTTGTTTTCACCTATATACGTTCCTTCGCTGATTCCTTCACTGTATGACGAATTGCCTACCACATCTTATTACATAAATTTCTCTATTAATTGCATCTTTATTAGTACTCGAGTCGGCTAAGATTTCGAACCTATTTGAGATTTCGAGTTGATAGTCTGCTTTTAAGCTTGGACTATCTGATCGTTTAACTTCGAATTTAAGTTGTTTTGATCTCTTGTTTTCTCTGTTCAGGATGCATAACTTCTCCCTCACTTTTGTGATGACTAACTGATGGTCGGTGTCACCTTCCGCTCCTCTGTAAACATCCGTTATATTGGAGTGTCTTCGTCTATCTACTAATCCGTGATCGATATGGTTGAGCGTTTTGTCATCCGGGGACACCCAATAACCCATGTGTACTTGTGTATGTCTTTGTGCTAGAAGTATGTGCTCTTTACTAGTAGGTTGTTCGAGATCGCAAAAGTTATCAGTCTTTCTCCATTGTTGGTGATTTCGTGAAGGCTGTATTTGCCAATAGTCGGTTTATATTTTTCCTCCCTCCCTATACCTTAGCGTTGAAATCATCCAACACAATTTTCGTATTCACGAAAGTCACCATGTTTTAGGGAAGAAGTTGAATATAAGACTGCAGTTTCTCTTGCGATGTGTAGAACTATCAACAGAATGATTATGTAGAAAACTCTGTGGCGTTGAATCACAACGCTTTTTTGCTACAGGAAAAATGCCGTATTTGGGTCTAAAATATCTCAAATGGGCCATCAAAAAAATCTGAAAGTTGGT
>JAGDQP010060080.1:0-12268 GCA_022664845.1 Lepisma saccharinum
TATTATAAGTGCAATCCAGTATGTACACCCAGATTCATGGAAAATGGACGACGTAAAATTTTGAAAATTGCACAAGATGGCAATACTGAGTCAATGTAAATGTGACAAGTGTTGGCATATCGTATAACTGAACTCTAAAAAAATTATCATCGGTCATTTTTTATAAATCTGATCGAACATAACTCAAGAATTAAAATATAAAAACACGCCGCACAGCGACAACGAGAGTAAACAGACTTAGAACTGAAACTTGATATTAATCGAGCACTCCGGTATTGTGAAGTACAGGTCAATGGATGAGACGTTGCAAATTTCACTGAAATCTGACATGGTGAGATGGATACCCTGGATGATTTGGCGTGGAATCACTATATACTTCAGGAATGTATACTATCACATGACCAGTCCATTGCCAAATCGGTCCTTATCCGCAAGAATAATTTCGACATTATTTTGTTCACTCCAGTATTTTCTTCCATGTTACGATTACAAAACTTCTACAAAATCATTTAAATAATATTACAAAGTATAGGACAGAAGCAAAAATTGACTGTATTTGTATATATTTTAACTTCTTTCTTCTTTTGGATATCTTGATAATCTAAAACTTCTAACACTATTTTCAAGATAATCGTAGCTACAAGCAATTATCTCTATCTAAAAGCGATACTGGACTGACTGCTACCATTGAAAATTTCATGAATATATGATGCCAGGGTGCGAAAAGGACACTTAATTTCGTTTGCCCACTTCCAGTCTAAATCAATATGGACCCTTCGGTTCTAACTGTTGCTTACACTTAATATAGCTGGGTGATCAATTTTTTATTTATGTCATTCTTTTTTTTTAAACAAAACTTAAATATTATTTACAGTATTTTCTATTATATGCAGAGTGCGGTATACTATTATATGAATAACTCAGGAAATATAAAGGAATTATAAGACTTAAATAAAAAAAAGGGTCGCACAACAATAAGAAGTGTATAAAACTGAGTTAGAACTGAAAATTTCGTTCACATTGGATTAGACTGGAGCTGGACAAACGAGTTTTATATTTACTCTAGCGTTTATCTTTCAACACTAGGCAGTCACTCCAGTATCGTTACATAGAGCTCGATGGCTGCAAGTTTTATTTAGTTCTGAAAAATAAGCAGTGTATAATGAGTGTTTTTGTCGATTTCCCCATATTTATGGTGCTTGGACAAGGATCGTTTTGGAAATGGACTCCTCATTTTTGCGTAGTAGACCTACCTTTATGTCTCCGTACATAATCACCTTGATCGCCAGGGCAATTTTTAGATACTTATCATTCTGAGCCAAGTTAACATTTAGAACAGTCATACGCTGCAGTGCAAATACATGTAAATAATTTGCTATTATTATTATTATTTGAATTTTCATTTTTATAACGTATTTTGCATTATGTATCATTTATGATACACGTGGATTAGAATCTATTATTTTGTCCACACGCTCTGCGTACAAATCTGATACACATATTTTTTAATATATTTTTCTATTGTTTATAAGACTGTATATTCGTCTAAATATTGGGAAAATGTAAAATAGAGTTACTTCACGCATGTCCCATGTTCCCTGTGGTATACCCTTACGTTACTCAAAGTGAACAGAAGTTACCGTACTTTACAGAAATCTAAAATACCACAGCAAAGTTGTCAGCACAGGCCAGAATTATTGATGCTGTTTTCTTCGCCTGGGCCAGAACTAAAACCAATACATGCTAAGCTTACTCCTTCGTGTATCAGTTTGTATACACATGGCGTAAAAGTAATCCTTAGATGTGTATCAGAAATGATACACAAAGCTTGTTCAGTACATTCTATGTGCATCTTTTCTGATACACACGACGATCAAGTTTCTCTTTAAGGGTGTGTGGGTATTCCTTGATATGCTTTATTGAGTGGACTAGGTCCGGGTGTGCCATCAGATTTACACAGTAAAAAATAGCTGTGTTATTCAACACAATGCAGTGTCCCAGGGTGACTACCACTTTTTGTGTGTTAAATCAACAGAACACATTGTGTTGATTTCGGTACTGGGAGAAAAAAAAGTTACAGCTGTAGCGAGATTTGAACATGGGTTGCTCAGCTAGAAGTCGAGCGTCTTACCGACTTGGCTAAATCGTCAAACAGAAAAAGTACTAGACTCAAAAGGTATAGAGGATAAAAAAATGTTGCTGACCCCCCCCCCAAAAAAAAAAGTTACTCTCACGACTTATGCCATGATTTAATGTCTGTCTAAATGATTTGAGACACGTTTTTGCTCTATTTTTTGAAAAATTAGCTGCATAAAATTGTAATTAATTATTATTTTATTAAGGTAATTACTCTTCATAAAATAATGGTGATAATATTGTTCGATCTATGGCTCTAAATATATGAAATAATAGAAAATCTTATAATAATTCTTCCTTACTTTTCACCTTTTTCAATAGAGCGATTTGTTTTTAATAAAATAAAAAAACACAGCAAAAATGAGCCTCAAAGGTATTGAAGACCATCCAGCAATCAGTGCTTATTTCAGGCACCTGCACCCCCGGAGGGAATCTACCTCCCACCCGAGCCAAATTATAGTTTACTATTTATCCTACTATTGTAATGCTAATTGTACAAGTAATGCCCTTCCGGTTCTCTGAAATGTCCCCTCTCCCCTGGGGCAAATTTTCTGAACGAAAGCCTGCCAGCAATTAAGCCTACGAAACTCATTTTAACACAGTACCTACTTCCATTCAGTTTCTCAACTAACCTTGGCTTCTGGCCAGTGGCGTTAACTGCAATCTTGCGACACCCGGTGTTCCGGGGAAAAGGACTGGAGGGTACCTTCCAGACGACATATAAATAGAGAGAATAATAAAAATTCTAGCAAATATGACAGTAGTTCGATGTTGAAACATTCTCAGAGTTCGTCAAAAGGAATTTTTATGCCTCGACTAAAATTTTAATTCTGTCTGGAAAGAAACTCCGGTCTAGAAATCTGGCAACACTATTCTGCCCAGTTAGGGCTGATTTTCAAACCCTCCGGCGTTGCTTGCTTTGCTTGCGATTTGGGTGAATAGCCAATTGAAAGACGTGGTATTTCGCGCTGTAGTTTTATTACGTGGTGTAACATGTATTTCAATTGACTATTAACCCAAATCGCAAGCAAAGCAACCTTTCATGAAAATCAGCCCTTAATCTAAGTTAGGCTTAAAACTGATTTTCATGAACGCTTGCGATTTAGGTGGATAGCCAACTGAAACGCGTGTTAGCCTTATCTTACAATAAAATATGCAATAAAACACGTGTTTCAATTAGCTACTCACTCAAGCAACGCAAGCTTTCATTATAATCAACCTTTAGCCTTAAACGTTAATTTCAAATGCACCAGCTTAGCCTAGACCATGGTCTAGAGTAGGTCTACGTCTTTGCAACAGAGCTCAAAGCGGGTTACCAGGTCTGACCCGAACATAGGTGACCTGGGAACACACTGGCCCGGACCGAAGCTTGACCCGAATGACCCGGTATGGGAACTTAATGAATTAAGTTATTTTCTGTTTCTAGTTTTCGTGCTCTGGAAATAACATCCCCAGTCCCGGGGCACCCCAAAAAGAAACGCTCTTCAAAGGCAACGAAATAATTAAAATTTCTGCTTTGCATTTCGTCTCATCGGGTCACAATGATCCGGTCCAAAACTTGACCCGGCGCCCCATCTAAGCTCTGCTTTGTAATCGGGCGAAAGAGTTCCTTGCACAGGGAAGGGGGAGACCTCGTGAAGATGAATTTGAATGTGATATATACGAGATCATAGACTAAATAATAAGATAGACTTATCCCGCCTACCTATTTTCATCTGCGCTAAGGAGCATGTGATCTTTTAATCCTGCCGCTAGGTGACTCTAGCAACTACTTTCAGTCTCTGGTTCTTTTCAGTAGTAGCCACCGGAGCTACCAAACGGCAGGGTTCAAAATCACGTGCTCTGAAACAAAACCCCATTAATTTTAGCGCAGACGAAAATGGGTAAGCGGTATAAGTCTGTATTATTATTTAGTCTATGCCGAGATCTATTATAAGTACATTCCCGCTCGACAACTGAAAGAGTATTTTAATGTTTATAGGTCAGCATAAAAACAAAAAGGTAAACGTTCCGTGTTCCTTTTCCCAGGAACTCAAATGTTAAACACAGTAACTGTATAAACGATACTGACACTTATGTATGCGTGTGATCAGTATCAGAAAGAAACGATCAATGTTTCATTTTCCTATTCAGAAACAAGTTTGAGTAGCTGCAATCCAATATAGTTTTACGATGAGTCACGGAACAAATACACTAGAGATCATACATTTGAGATAATCACTCAAACCAACATCAGAAAATAGCTTTCCTGCTGCATCATATGTGTATGTGTGCGTGTAAGAGTCCTGTCTTAGTGCATGTATAGGGAATACTGCACGCAATAAACATGAAAGGTTTATACCAAATTGCCATTTCTGTGTCACCATATAATGTTTACCAATGTATTGGATATTCGTATATTATAGTAACTCCATTTTAATAGAGCAATGAAGAAGGTAATAACAGTATAATAAAACAGACCTTAACAGTCTAGGAAAGCTTTTGAACATGGACTACCCGACCACACTATCTCAAGAATAAATGCAGCTTACTTACATATGGAAAGAAATGTGGATCTGAAATTATCAACTTCTTAGTTATATGAGTTGGTAGTTTCTGAAATAATAATTCCATTTATTCCTTCTTTTAATTTACATTTCTTGCAATATTTTGCTTTATAACTGGTTCAATGCTACTCGTATATGTCATTAAATAGTTCAACTAAGCTACGTTCATTCTGCCGTCTCTTTTGGCAGAACTGAACCAAACTTGTAGAAACGATGTTGCAGATATGGCACACATAAACACAAACAAAAGAAAGTAAGGAGAAACATAAACATACATATGCTAACAGTTTCTGAGTAACTACATTTCAATTCATACCCTCTTTAGTAAACTTCAGAAAATGTTTTTTATTTTATTTGCGGACCAATTTTAGTACCTAATGCATAAGACAAGGTCCGTAACTGCTGTTAATGACACCATGATCGCGCGGGCAAACGAGCTGATACTTTCTACTTATTCTATTCTAAGGTCAACTATGAACAATTTATGGCCTCAGCAGTATTACAATTACGAAGCCCTTTTCAAAGTAGTATATGAAGGGGGGAGTGGGTATTTTATTTCTTAGCCCAGTTCCCGATGGCAAACCTGGACCCTT
This sequence comes from Lepisma saccharinum, assembly GCA_022664845.1. Taxonomy (NCBI): domain Eukaryota; kingdom Metazoa; phylum Arthropoda; class Insecta; order Zygentoma; family Lepismatidae; genus Lepisma; species Lepisma saccharinum. The sequence continues at coordinate 5,276 of JAGDQP010060080.1, forward strand.
TTTTTTTGCGATTGGGGTGGGGGATATTTTTTTCTCATCTTTATTATCTTTCAGTTACACAATTTGTTGTATAAGGTTCGACTTGAGTCTTTACAGTCTAATCATTTTATTTTGTTTCAGTATTTATTTGGAATGTTTGCTTTATTTGTGTTTTATTTATTTTGTTAGTATTTTGTTCTCTGTTTAAGTTAGATTACTAACAGTTTTATTTAATTTAATTCTTATTATTTTTTCTAATCAAGATAAGTTCATAAACTGTCTACTTTGAGATTTAATTGTTTTAAATTAGAAACTCCTATTCTACCTCTTCTTTAATTTCTATTTTCAGTTTTATAAATCAATGAATTTCTGTCCTATTCCCTTTTACAGCTGTTCTATTATCATATTTTCCTAGCCCCAAATTTAACTACTACTAATCTATTCCTACACTATTTTACTTCTCTACACCTAACTATCCTAAGGTTCGTCATTCATACTCTTTCACACCTTGGTAGGTGGTACTCCCGAAGGGTTGTATCCTGGCAGCTGGATTTCTCCTCCGGATCCTGGGATCGGGGCCGTCCTGGGTTTCTATCCTCTTCAGTCAGGTCCTCCTCCACACTTTCACACATCTTCACTTCGCACTAACACTTTCACTTACACACGTTTTATTATTATCGCCATTCCAATGCCTCGGATATCCGAATGCCGTCCAAACATTCAGTTGGCAGCCAGGCAATTGTGGGGCATTTCTATTCTTTTACCGATTCAATCGTTTCTTTTCTCTCGCGCATTCACTCGTCGCGTCGACTTTCAGGGGGCCACAGGTCCTCCTGGTTGCCACGCCCGCTCATTCTGCTCGTCAATATTTACAATACTTAAGTTATGATGATTTGTTGTCATATTTACGCAATTGCAGTTTTAAATTTTATTTTTTCTCTGTATGAAATCGCACCTGCCAACCGATCCAATGCATCCCTTTTTATTTCGTTTCTAATTATGTCGTTTATGGTCAGTGTTTGTAGGGCTTCTCTTAATTATGTTATTAGTCTTATTTCCCTTCGCTCATCGTCAGTTTGGTTATTCAGGCACTCAAGGACCACATGTTCCGGTGCGGGAATCATTCCGCATTAGCATTCCGGAGTTGCCACCAGATTTAACTCATATAATTTTTCTCCATATGGTCCGTGTCCACTGACGAAGTGAACTATCCCGTTGCTTGGATTCCACTTATCCCAGCTCATTCTTTCCCTTACGTTGTTCATGATTCCGTACAATCTTCTGGATTTAGTTACTCTTTCCCATATTGATTGCCAGTTGCTTATTATAGTTGTTTCTATATCTTCTTTAGAGCATGGAATTTTTTGTAGAATTTCTGTTGCTCTGATTGCTTTTTGAACCAGTATAGTGTCGCCGATTTTTTAACTTCCAAACTTAATGGTGTTATTCCTAGTGTGAGGTTTAAGACAATCCCCGGAGTGGTTCTGTTTGAAAGTAGGTAATAGTTTGAAGGTATGTAATAGTTAAAACAAGTAGTAAGTTAAAGGCCAATGACCCAACTTATAGTAGTAAGTGAATAAAGTAGTAATAAATTATAGTAATAAATGAAAAGTTAAAAGAGGTCAAAGTCAGGATTTTTTAGTCAATATCGGGAATTTTTAGACAAGATCAATAGAAAGTAAAAAGGAATGAAAGGTCAAATTCGGTAGAAGTTTGGCGGGAAAAAAGACTATCACAATGGCAGATACGAGATAGTGAAAAGAAGGAACTTAATGTGTAAGTGTATAAGAGGGTAGTTGAAAAAGTGTGCTGTATGTAGTATGTTTCGTGTATGTGTGTGATCACTTCGTGTGTAAGGTATGTCCGTTGAACTTAGTCTGTCATTTCACTATCTTCCTCCTCCCTCGAAGAGCACAAATCACACGAGGTGCACTGGTCAGCAGTCACGCACAACAGGAACAGCTCATACTGGACAACAGGAAGATAAATGTAAGTAATATAAGCCCTGCTCTGAACATAAACGTTCTTCTCAGGAACTCCCTTCTGCTAGAACTGAGAAAGAAAAGACCAGAACTCCTCAACAGTGGAGTATGCCTTCTTCAAAACAAGCACAAGGGTGACCATGAAAGTATTGACGGAATTGAGATGAGAAGTTACACCATACCCTCTGTACAGCCCTGATATGTTTCCGTGCGACTAGCACCTGTTTGGCTCATCAAGGGATTTTGGGGAGGAAAGAGGTTGAGATGAAATGAGGAAGTAAAAAGTGTCATCCTGCGATAGTTTAAACAACACAGTAAAGAACTCTATAAAACTGAGATGTAGAATTTTCCAACACGCTGGAGGAAGTGTATTAACCACGACGGGCAGTACTTTGAAAAATAACCTATGTAAAATCGCTGTATGGTAAATAGATATATGATCAAAAATTGCTCCTTGTAAAATCTATTTAAGTAAGTAAGCGGTATAGTGCTAGACTTCTTTATCAGAACATATACTGGACAATTGAAAGTACACTCATGTTCATTTTTTTTAAAATGACAAAATAAAAGAAAATCTAGGTCCAAACGGTGCATAGTCTGACAAGAAAGGATTAATGAGGTATGTGAAGGTAAATACACCAACTTATAGATTGCAGCATTGTGCTGATCGATGGTTTAAAAATATTAGACTCGCACATACATCCTTTAAAGTGATCCTTATCCTACCTAAAGAAACGGGCAACGTTCATAAGTCCTAAATTGCAGAAGTCCTAAAAAGAACTTCCACAAGTCCTAAACTTTAGGACTCGTGCAATTTGGGACTTCTGTAAAATCCAGAGAACTGGCTTCTTGCCTTTTAGGACTTCTGGAATTTAGGACTTGTGGTGCTACCCCAAAGAAACATTATCAGAGTCTAATATTTCTGCATTAGCTAAGAAAATCCAGGTAGAAAATAATGTTACTAATTGGATTATTTAACAGAGCTTGCATTTAAATAAGCCAGCTATGACACATGGTTCGGAATAAATGCAAACATAGGGCGTTGCCATGTGAAACACCGTATTGCTTTTGTTTATTTCTCACTTATTTGAAAAAAACAGAGAAGACAGGCACGAACTTGTTTGTCGTTGTCAGTTAGACCTACACATTCTTCGTGAACGTAGATGTGAGTCACACAAGATACAAAAGTGCATACGCACTAAAAAATGCCTGTGGTAATTAAACACTTTTCGGCGTCTAAGCATGAGAACTACTTTTTTTGTGTTAAATCAATACAACACATGTGGCATCGACATCAATTATCGGTATCACTAATTTACCTATTTTCTAAAACTATAGTAAGTGTTGTGTAAAGAATAAATCGATTTTTTACAGAACTTTTTGTTCATAATGAATAAATATAAATTAAAATATAGAGCACTCGTCAAGGAACCATATCGATCCATGTCGTTAACCGATATCTATATTGATCAATGTCGGTCCATATGGGAAAACCGATGTTTATTAAAGCGACGCTATATCCCTCTGGTGATAAAATATCTTATAAAAGTTCATGTTGTAGTCAACACGCAGCCAGCTTTGTTTGGTGACAAAGGAGTTGTTCTTCGAAGCATTTTGAAGTGCAGAAATAACCCGCTCTTCCACGGGAAGGACACAGACAAATAAAGTGTTAAAGTTGATTGTGTTTTTCCCAAGGAGTCTTTGATCACTGTAAGTACACAGACAAACCAACAAGGTTTATAGTAATATTTATTATGCTGGTTATCGTCCACGACCCGGAGGACATTTTACACTATTTGTTTCGTTTGTACGGTAGAAAGTAGGGTAGTGTGGTTGTTTAGAGTCTAAGGGAGACTCCCTTTAGTAGGATGATAGGTTAAATTTATATTTATTTACATTTGTTTTACATCATTTCTTTCAATTGAAGCCATTTCATTGTAATCATGGCCATTGCACTCTTTAAGTTCTTTCCAAAAAAAATGTAAAAAAAAAGTTAAAAGCGGAAGGTACTTGACATGATTACAATTGAGCGGAACTACAAATTTTAGCATGAACGCAACATCGAAAATAACATTATTTTACAAACTAGCAGTGGTCGACAAATTTAACAATCAATTAGGACAATGAAGTGATGTAACTTTAGCTACAGAAAAATAGTATTCTTTACATAAACAGTATTTTTTTACAATTTCTAATGTATTTTACTGTTTCTTGTGGAATTGTTGGTGATCCTATACGAAAAATGGTTTTAAAAAATCAGAGTTACATTATGGTCACAATGTCAGTGACCGATATTAAGCGATGTCGATACCCAATATTGAACAATGTCGATCTACATCGTTGACCGAAATTGGCCAAGATGTTTGCCATCCAATATGGAGCCCATGTCGTTGAATGATATCGATCGATGTCGTAAAATCCAATATGTCCAGATTGGCCGACGTGGATGCGCTACTTCACAGTAAAAAATAACTGTTAATTCAACACAATGCGGTGTCTCAGCGTGACTACCACTTTTTGTGTTAAATCAGCACAACACACAGAGTTGATATCGGTACTGGTAGAAAAAAAATTTACGGCTGCAGAGAGATTCGAACGTAGGTTGCTCAGAAGTCGAGCGTCTTCCCGACTTCGCTAAATCGGGAAGAGTACTAGATTGAAACCGTATAGAGGATATAAAAAAAATGTTGCTGAACCCCAAACACAAAGAAAATTACTCCCACGACTTATGCCATGATTCAAGCACTTTTCCATTGGTCAATTAGGGATCATAATTCCCATTCATTCAGAATATGTTCCATTTCTATGAAAGCAAGCGCAGCATTTGACATGTTGTTAAGAATATCACAATGTGACGAATATGACATGTGGACGAACATCACAACACTCTCTATACTACACCTGAAAATATAAGTAAAGTTAAAAACATACAAGGTTTGTTAAGCAAAAAAAAAATACATCTGTTAAAAATCAAGGTTTTATAATACGCAGCAAATTACAAAAATTAGGAATACATGAAATCCCAACCAAACAAAAATTTCTAGATGAACGTAAATTGGGACAAAATAAATGTATTAATTCCTTTACTGGTATCGATAATATAACATATTCCAATACAAAAGTATATAGTGCAATTCGAAAACACTGCACAGAGATATTTACGAAATCAAAAACAGTAGTAAATAAAGACATTATACGTGTTAAACCAACATAACATATTAAATTCCGATCAAATAAATTACCTTATTGCACCGATTTCTAATATTTAAGTTCATACATCAATACATAGACAAAACACAGAATCAAGTTGCGGTCCCGATGGCCTATCGGCTCTCTTTTATCAACACTTCCATAGTAAACTAGTTAAATTCCTAACCAATGTTTATAACTATATTTGGATAAACCACAATATGAAAAATACCTTTGCCGATTCAATTGGCATGATGATAAAAAAAAGTACCTCGAAACAAGAAAATTTCGACTTAATGTTCTGTCTCGTATTTGTAGAACGACGGCAACAGCTTTCGACCCAGAATATATCATTTATAGGCCCGAATTCCGCTATTTTCCTCCTACCAAGAACACATTTGTTAATTGGTTCGTAGCACAAACATTACAGATGTTGCTTAAAGAAAGAGACATTGATTCTGTTAATTTGTATATAAATCAAATATTCTTAGGATATTTACAGATAGACCAAAACTTTCGCAATAAACATTTTGCTCACATTATAAGAGCGGTATATTAATATATGGTCCTGCGTAATGGTATGTTTTCACAGGAAACACATAGTACTAATGTCTTTACTAACATTATCTTGTTTTTTTTTCTTTTTTATTCTTTTCTCATTATTCTGTTTCCAATTAAAGGACCAAATGTAATTGAAAAAGCCAATCAGACAGAAAAGGGATACATTTTGTTATTTAATGTTATACAATTTATGTACAGTTACTTACAAAAGTAAATGGAGTTTGGAATTATAAGAAATAGTAGCTTTTTCCTCCAGGAGAATGGTTGCACTGTACGCCTAATAGTTAGACAACCAACATTACAGTACAAGTATGCGCGAAAACATGGAAGGATATTCCTCCATTTCGAGGAAGAAGACTTTAGTCCTTCAGCATCATTTTGAGAACCACGAGAGAGTTAGACAGAAATCCCATTCTTGACTTGTTCAAACACACACGAAGAGAGAGAGAGAGGGAGGGAGCATGGGAAAATATGGGGAAAGAGCGAAAAAAGAAGAGAAAAAAGGAAAGAGAGGAAAGAAAAATGGCGCAAGACATTGAAATAAATGAAATATTAACGCTTATGAACAAACAGTCTGCGTCTCTCTCCCCTGCCACCCCACCCCCTCTCTGTCTTGTGTTTTTCTCCCTTTACGGGATAAATCTTTCAGGAGCAATCGCGAACATCATTTACAGCGCTTAATTCCTTGAATAAAATATTTTGAAATCCAGACTGGGAATCGAACCCAGAACCTTCAGAATGAGATTCTGACACGCTGACAGACCATAACAAATGTGTTGTTAAATCAACCATTAAATTTGCTTCCCTCAGCGGTTTGTTTATATATATCCTAGATTTCAAAACTATCTTTTAAGAAAGTAAATCACACTTGCTGGCGGCGCGCTTATTCGCCAATCCCAACCGGTAAGAATAAAGAAATGTATTAGAAATTTGCGTTCAAAGTGTCTTTGGCAGAAGTGGGAGGATGTAAACGGTTAGGGATTGAAATACAGCACTGAGAGCACCAGTTGCTAGCTGCCTAGTGTAGCATATTGGTAGGACGCTGGCTCACAAAATAAAAAACCTGGGTTCGATTCCCGTCAGGAGAGTGAGATATTTTTTTTCTTAAAAATATATTTTTAAAAGTTTTAACTTACTATTTTCTTACTAGTATTAATGATTCCTAATAACTAGTAGTTTTAACTTACTAGTATTAATGATTCCTTTCTTGCATTTTCAAGATTGTTTTTAAAAGTACAGTTTTTGCAAAAAAAAAAGTTTTTTCCTCTTCTTGTTCTAAAAA
>JAGDQP010060082.1:0-12268 GCA_022664845.1 Lepisma saccharinum
TGGGCCTTTCACATATATTTTTTTGAACGATATTGCTCATGGTCACCAGACACCCCTTTGCCCGATTTGAGATGAAAAGGTCCCCTAACAGTTTCGAGTCAGGGAAGTGAGAAATGTGAGAGAAAAGTACTTGGGACTAATTTGCTGTTTGTGCGTTAGGCCCATTTTTGGCTCTGCTGGACCCTGCATAGATGAAGATAGAGAGTAACATGAAATGAAAATGAAGCGTCATGTGCATCGCGTGTAATGAAGAGCAATGACGTGACTTTAGCTAACCCGTCTTCACCTCCTCGAGATTGTATCCGTGATTTTTGTAACGAAATACGTTCCGAACATGAAGTGACGCATTTAGCATTCCTTCGCATGCTGACATTTAATGTGATCAACACGAGTGCGTATTTACCGAAAGGAACATTCCAAGCGAAATCAACATACTTTTTAACAAAATTCTACCTCACCATCTCCGATTTGTATGGCTTTTTTTTGTTTATTGCTTGTACTCGTGGAGTATATAATTTTTCCTTCAGATTTTTTGACGTAGTAGTCTAAGCTCAGGCTGGTATAGGGTAGGGGAAAGATGCAAGAAGTCGCCAGAACTTAAGTTCAGGGTACCATCTCGATATTTGCCTTGTGTTACTGAGGAAAAACTATTGATCTGCATTAAGAATATTTTATTTCGAACTTGTATATAATAGCGAGAAGCAAATGAACCCGGTTCCTATTAGCATTGGAACTGAGTAACCCAATCTTGTAAGTTGGACCCGGATTCGTATCTTGGAAATTTAAACTGAGAACCCGGAACCAAGAATCCGGATCTGAATCTTGTATCCGGTTTCAAGATTCCGATCTCAGTACCTGGTTTGAAGTGTCAAATCCGATTCAACGATCCGGATTCTCAGTGCCAAGAACCGGATCCGGGTACGCGATTCCAGCAACCAGATCTGGGTGCTCAGTTGCAGTTTAGAAGATACGAAACCAGGTCCCGATTCCAAGATCCAGGTACCCGGTTGCATTGTTATCAGGAACCGGATCCGGATAGATTTGCCATGAATCAGAAATAAACAATATATACATTTATTGTTCGTGGCAAATTTACAATATTTCTTTACTTTGGGTATACTTTCTTACACAGAGTACACGTTGGGAGGCCCGAAGGCCATGATCCCACCAGCTACCCCTGCATTAATCCAGATTTGGAAATGGTAATAACAGTTCACCAATTTGCAGTCTTAACGTAGTTGCAAGAAAAGAAAAAGACCAGCCTGAGGGCTGCTAGGTTACTTTTGACTCTGTATCTAAAAAGTCAGAGTCATTATACCAACGTGTGTCCCGTATCTATAGAGATAAATCGCATTAAATAAAATTACAATAAACAATATAGTATTGACATATTAGGATGGTAGCATAATAATAATTTCCATATTCACCACAAAATGACTGATCCATGTAATAGTGGATCGGTCATTAGTAATAATAATAATAAATAATGTAAATGTTATTCATGATGAGTGAATTAGATGCTGCTGAAGAGTGATAATGAATGATGATTGTAGATATATGTTTGAACAAACAGTTTTACGGATATGAATAGATAATAAAGTCCAATTGATTATGATCTAGCAACTAGAAAAAAAATTTTAGAGACATTCTCTTGCGATGTATATATAGTAATTATTTAAAAGACATTGTTAAAATTGATTAAATTAATATAATCTTCAGGAAATACTTTATTATTTTCTCCGATTCCTCAATACCTAATCTAATATATTTAACTTTATATTCGTGCGTAAAATCTATGTTTATCCCTTAGTATATTCATCCATATTGCAATTTATTATAGGATGATCTATTACTATTCATGATTTACACTAGTATGTTGGCGCATATGGTTAAATATGAATTAAATCCATGATATTCAATGAATAATGAGACTAAATAAATAAATTAGATAGAGTGGTTCCTATTCTATAATAAGATCATGATATTAATGCATCAATCTCATAAGGTATCCCTATCTGAGTATTGCTTGTCAAAAATAAATACAATTTAATAATTTATCCTTTTAGGACATGGACTACGGGTGTCTAATAATAAATCTTGAATTATAAAATCAATGGAAAAATAACAACTTTATCACACTAATAGGGGTCCTAAATTGATGTTGTATTATATAGCGAAATTCCCTACTATTTCTTAGACTATATCATTTTACTACATAAGATGTTCGAAATATAACTTCAATATTTGGAAGCATAGTAGTGTATCAGTTGATATTTATCTTTGTCTTTGGTTAAGACGGAAACGATCTAGATGAATCTTTGACACTCTTACACAGAGTGTTGCAAACGTGATTCCTGACATAAAAATAAGGAAAAGTATTGTGGACCATCGAGGGTGCACAAATGCATCGTTTCGGCACTATAGGCCGCCGAAAGTGTGTGAAAATGAACTTCAGAGTTCGATATTTCCTATATTATCAACGTCCGTAGAGATAATATTTCCAATATTATCTCTACCCTGTCTCGGCTTTAGCCATTGATGCCTAAATGTCATAAGTGACTTCGATTCAATATGGAAACAAGTTATGTTAATTTCCTATAAGACTTTCAAGCTCCTTGTCGCGACACTAGCAGTCCTGTAATGTCACCAACTTGCTTACGGAATTCGCAGAGTTCATCGCCACAGTAACAAACTTTCGCCAGTCGTTTCTATCACGGGCAACATCAATTCAGTTTTTATATTGAGCCTATCGAAGGTCTCGTCTAATATTGTCATTCTAACGAGTTCTCGGTCTTCCAAACGGCCTCGGAAGAAGAAGGAAATAAAAGCGGCAGACATTTATTTCCCTTCAAGATTCATACAACTGAAAAACAATGGAAGGATCTGAGTCAAGATGATCTATCCACGGTTGGAATGGATTGCAAAGTAAACATGCTTGCACTTAGCCACCACACTTAGTTTGTTACCTTTCTTATTTTTTCTTTCCAATTGCTATTTTGAGCTCTTCTTTCGCTTCAAAAGATGAATTTATTTTTGTTTATTTTCTTTTCTGAAATTACAGATCCATATTTTTATAGCTTAACGTCTAGTAGGGAAGACTGTGATCATGAGTTCACCAAAGCCGCAAGAAGCTTCAGATGATACCGAAATGGATCGGATGCTGGAGGCAGAGTTATCGCGACTTCAGCGCCAGTATCGTATCATGGAAGGCGACAGAACTAGTTACTGTGAAGAAACAAATCTTCATCTCGTAAGACAGAGGTTAGTTACATACATCCTTTTGTTTTGAGTTCATGAGGTAGCGTTTATTTCAGTGTCCCTTTACGTAAAAGACTTATGCTTATCTCATTTGATGAGTTGTTTATAGGTTACTAAAGGGCAAGTGCACATTTCTGTGATCTTTAATTAGGATCAGCAAATTTATTGACTTAAGCGTAAAGTAACGATTTCTAACAATAGATGGCACCACCACCTCTGTATGAATCTAATATATGTTTTCGTTGCTCGTAATTACAATGCTGTTCCTACAAATTCAAGTCAAGACAGTTCAAACTGTCAGAGAAGAAAGGTCTTATTTATTTTAAGATTTTCTACCTTGTCGATTTTTTATTTTCTTCATTGTTGTAGATTTGGATATTCACAACAATAATGAACAACAAAAATGATCGACACGTATAGAACTCATGGAATGTTTATGATCTTTCTTCTTTCAAAGTTTGAACTCACTAGACTTTAATTTGTGGGAGCAGCACTGAAATTTCGTACAATGAAGAAAAATGCATTACATAAATACGGAAGCAGTGCTGCCATCTGTCGTTAGAGTTCGTTGCTTTACACTAAGCTTAATAGAACCATTTATCGTAGGGAGCTCAGCTTTCTGACAAGGCTGATTATATTTTAATAACAAAAAGCAACTAAAGTGGATGTGTGGACAAGGCACTAGAAGACAGTTAGAAAACTTGATTAGAGAGATGAATGATGAGCAAAAGGGAATTATACTGGAGAGAGAAATGGAAGAAGACGGTGTGTTGACTTTCTTAGATATGAAAATAACGAGAGCAGGGGAAGGCAAGTTTGTAACGTCGTGGTTCCAGAAGGACTGTACAGTGGGCTTATACTGCCATAGGAGAAGTGACGTCAACGAGGGAACAAATCTGAATTAGGAATATGGAAGAAAGGATTGGTATGATAGATATGGAGGAGTGTTAAAAGGAGAAAGACATTGAAAGGCTATGGGAGCAGCTAAAAGAGAATGGTTACGGTTGCCAGGGCAGGAAAAGTAGGAGGAAAACAGGAGAAAGAAAGATAAGGAAGGAGACAAGAAGATAAGATGAAAAGTGCAGGGGCGATCACAGAGAAGATCAGGAGAATTCTAAAGAGAGAGGGGGATTAAGACATACAGGAAGGGCGGTATGAAGTATTAGATATCATCAGGAGAAAGAAGATGGGATCGACAGCGAACTCGCGGCAAAGAGGGATTATATATGAAGTGCCGTATGAGGTGTGTGATATGCTGTATGTGGGACAAACCAAGAAGAGGCTGCAAGAACGTTTAAAGCAACATAAGGATGATGTCAGATTAAGGAGAGACACTAATGCTATTTTCAGACATGTCCGTGAAACGGATCATGAAGTTAACTGGGAAGGGGCAACAGTAGTAGAACATGAATGTAGGCAATTAGTTAGGAAGGGGAAAGAAGCGAAAAGAATAAGAGAGGCGGCCAAGAAGGCTATGAATTGGAACAGTGGATACAAAGGGTCCGGCAGAAACAGTCTACCATTTTATTACAGGGCCTACAGTAACACTACATAGGAAATGTAAAGGACGAGAGTGGTAATTGATAAATAACATAATGCCATTTTGTGACACAATAACCCAAGTCATGTTTTGTTTACTTTTTGAAAATCACATCTGTGAGATAACCAGCGTCCTTTGTGATGCACTGACGGAGTCGACTAACGAAACTGTCCATTACTTTCACCAGCATTTTAAGTGGAATTGCCTTGACCTCTTCAGTGAGGCGACGCTTCAGAATTTCTAAGTTGGGGACACGTAATGCAAACACTCGGCTCGTGAGGTACCCCCCCTTCCCCAAGAAAGAAATCGCAATGTTGAATTGCTGTCGAAACTTCCGCTGCGTAGCTATCACCATTTTTGAAATACGCTTCAATCACAAAAGCGCGATGCGTCTTGGTCCAACGCTCCATTGTAACTAAAATAGCATCCTTCCTGTTACACTATACGCTGCTCGGTTTTATGCTCACTGCGGGGCTGTACGAGCTACCAACCGTTGAAAGTGGTAGATTGTTTCTTCCGGGCCCTTTACTATTAATGAAGAGTTGGAGGACATTTTGAAAGAGGAGGATATGAGAACGCTAACCGGCAATTCTTATAGTAGTTTATTTGATAACAATAATTTTTATTTATTTATTTTGATATAATTATTGTTTACTTATTTATTTCTCTTATTTTCTTTTAATTTGTGAGGTTATAAACTTTATAAACCTATTTATTGATTGTTTTTTAAATTAATTAATTTTTTTAGTTCTTTTGTGTTAAGCCGGTATACTGAGGGAATTGTTTTTGTGAGAGTCTATTTATAAAAAAGGAATTTCCAGCATTTATCAGATAAAATTATTTTTGATGTCGTGGCTCATCAAATTTGACAGGGAAATTGCAGTGTGTGCTCTCCCGTAGGAGGGCAGCGCTAGGGGAATTAAAGTGAACTTTTTATTAGTACTGACTCCTGATTGGTGGAAAGTAAAAAGCGATCTACTTTCTGTTTTGCTTAAGTAATTTTCTATGTTCAGTTGTAGAGTGCAGTCTGAGTGGTATACTTCCGAAACTGTTACATTTTGTAGTTTCTTTTTGCTATTAAAGTATAATCAACCTTGTCAGAAAGCTGTGTTTTTCTTTATTGAAGATGGATACAAGGCCATATTGTAGTAATATCCATGTAGGTATCTGTACTATCTAGGTCTTTATTTACTGGAAATTCTGGGGTGGATTTCGACCTCGCCCGAACAAGCCAAAAGTTTTCAGAAGTGTGGCCGGGTATGCATATTTCTGTTGTGGTGCGTTATTTTCCTTTTGTGGGTAACCAGAGGATCCTTTACTACGTGGAAGAAGAAGAAAATTTTGGATTGTATCAGCTGAATTTTAACGATGTTTTTAATGTATAGTTAACGGCAACGCTATAGCTTCCACAAGTATTGCCATGTCAAATAACCTCATGCCTGCTTTGTCATTTGCACTGTTGAATTAATAACATTTGACATGGGCATTGAAAACTATTTCAGTACAATTCATTGTTTCCTTTATGTACACTCAGATTCACAAAAATAGTCAATGAGTGCGTTTTTTAAGTCCTAACATTCGATACGGTTTTGATTTTCAGATTCTAATTGTTGTGCTTACAACTTATATTATTTCGTTGTTGTCAGATTGTACAAATTTTTGACTGCCATTTTCTTCGAATTTGAGTGTACAACCCCTTGAACTTGTTGACGATCACGTTGTCAAACTTTAAGCGGTACATTTATTCACATGTGTTTCAATTCATTAGAAAAAAATAATAAGCTCCCAGTAAAAGAATTATACATCCTTCACACACTACATTCCGCCGTCAAGTTGTGGGCCAAGCCAAAATATGAAACCTATATCCACCCCTGAGGAAATGCAGAGCTCTAGTTTACTCTTGCGATTAATATTATTAATAATAATAAACTTTATTACGTATGCTATTACCCTAGTGGAACTACCCATAGCGGACACCTCTAGGCTCTAAACAACGGACACAGTTTTAAATTCATCGGCAGAATAACAACGAATCTTATGGAAGAAAACTCTCTCATCAATAGCGGACTTCCTTAAAAACAGACACCTTGATAATGCTTTCTGTCATTTGTTCGGTTTCTGCTTCAAATATTTTCAGATGCAAGTCATCGTCTTATCGAGCAGTAGTGAACTTGTAACTTCCTCCTAGTATTCGGGAGGTCGTGGGTTCAATCCCAGTGACCGACCATCCTAACAGAGGTTTTTCCTCAGTCATACCGGGCAAATGCTAGAATCAACTTATGCCCTGTTTGACACCTTTCCCCTCCCATATTCCGGCCTGAGCCTTAGGTGCGTAAAGGCGATAAATAAAATTCAAATTGTAACCCCATCCCCTTTTCAAGATCGATAAGTGTAATCGCGTGTTCTTAGAATGTTTGAGAAGAATAACAACCAACACACAACAATAATGAGAAAACGCAGTAACAAGGGCAAAACTCAAGTTAAAGCAAGAGTACAGTTGTACTTAAAACTGGCAAGGCTGTGACACGCCGTTGTCCTGCTATTGTCGGTTTGAGCCAGAGTTGCCAAAATGCCTTAAATAAAATCCAGTTAAATTGTTCTACTACTGTCTTCATTAAGACGCTGTGCTGCATTTCTGTTTTCTGTACACGCCGTAACTAAGTATGTACATTTCACTGTATTGATGTACAGTAATTTATAGGTAAAACTACTGTACATTCATTCAGTTTGAACGTCAATTTTTGTGATCATTTAAGGGAAATTTCAATGTGTATTTCTGGATAGCGGACAGGTTTTGGGTCCCAAACGGTGCCCCCTTTTCGGATGTTTCGCAGTGTTCGTTTTTGTGCTCAGAATCAAATCATTCATGAGGAATACACTGATTTTTCAATCCGCACGACGACTGTGTATAAGCTATGTTGATTCTGATAGTTATTTAATTTATATGACGATGGGTCACTGCGTGGAAGCTGTATCGGTTCTGATAGTTATTTAATTTGCACGACGATGGGCCACTGTATGGAAGATGTATTGGTTCTGATAGATATTTAATTTGCACGACGATGGGTCACTGTGTGGTAGCTGTATTTGTTCTGATAGTTATTTAATTTGCACGACGATGGGTCACTGTGCGGAAACAGTGTTGGTTCTAATATTTAATTTGCACGACGATGGGTCACTGTGTGGAAACAGTGTTGGTTCTGATATTTAATTTGCACGACGATGAGCCAGTGTGTGGAATCTTTATTGGTTCTAATATTTAATTTGCACTACGGTGAGTCACTGTGTGGATGCTGTGTTGGTTTCGATAGGTATTTAATTTACAGAACGATGGGTCGCTGTGTGGAAGCTGTGTTGGTTCTGATAGTTATTTAATTTACACGACGATGGGTCACAGTGTGGAAACTGTATTGGTTCTGATAGTTATTTAATTTGCACGACGATGGGTCACAGTGTGGAAGCTGTGTTGGTTCTGATAGTTATTCGGTTTGAACAACGATGGGCCACTGTGTGGAATCCTTATTGGTTCTGATAGTTATTTAATTTGCAGAAAGGTGGGTCTTTCGTTTCCTTAGTTCTTTTGTTTAAGTCGGTATAGTGAGGGACTTGTTTTTGTGATAAACAATATATATGAAGGGATTTCCAGCAATTTTCTGATAAAAGTTATTTTTGGTCTCTTCGCTCATCAAGTTTGACAGATGAATGACAGGTGCGTTCGCCCGAGGAGAGAGCAGCGGAAGGAAAGTGAACCTTTAATTAGTACTGAACAGTCATTGTTTGAAAGTAATAAGGCGATCTCCTTTCTTGTTTGCTTACATCAATTTCTATGTTTAGTTGTATAGTGCAGTCTGAAGAAAGAAGTGGTATTTTGTGTTATTTAAGTATAATCAGCCTCGTCAGAAATCTGTGATTTTCTTCATTCAAGATAAATACAAAAACCGTTTGATTATAATATCCCTAATCGTTCTTCTTTTGCAGAAAGTTCCTTCAAGCACTGGAAAAGGAGAAAAGCGAATTATTACTTAAATTCAGAGTGGCCAAATCAGAAGCTAATGAACACAAAGACAATCAAGTACTAACACAAGTCAAACGTTTATTCATATTACAAGAAAAATATAGAAATGATATCGAACGTGAGAAATTACAGGTACGTACTCTTTAGATCCCCCTTCAAATAGTACTCAAAAGGAGAGAGGTCTACGAAAGTTTTGTTCTCTTTGTATATTTCGGAAGTTGAAATGTATTCCATCATCAGGCGAAGTATGTGAGCGTGCTGAGGACAGTTGTAAGAGATTTGTGTTGTCCTATCGACCGTTGTTACCACGGTTTCTGGCTCCATGTATTGGATTTACAAAATTATTATTCACTAAAAGTGGAGAAACTGTTCAAACTTTTGTTAGTGATGGTCGAGATAATAGATTTATGATCTAGGCTTAGAGCTAAGAAGCAGAATATTATTTGTAATTCCACCGTAAAAGTACCCAGCAGTTAGATTCCGATTGTAAAGGATTTTAATCTGAACTTAGCATTAGAGAAACATCATTCGTTTCATTATATTGTAATCAAAATATTTGTGTGGTCCATCGTAAAATGAATTGCATACGACGTAATGATTCTGACTTATTTTCTTCTTTGCACAATATTTCTTCAAAGAGAATAACCATTGCCTCCAGTGTCTTTATGTATCCATAATTTTTGGGCTGCTGTGTATTAGTCGACTTGACAGATTTCTCTATTGTAGGTATGTTTACAAGACACAATTTTTAGCCAAAGACCTGTATGTCTTACTTGTCTCATGTAAATTGAATATTATCCATTTCTTTTGATAACATCAAATGGTTTTTGATCCAATCATAAGTTGTTTATAACACTATAATCATTTATGAATCTTTACCTTATGTAAGTTAGTTACATAACTTTCAGAGTTAGACTGAATCTTTTCTTAGTAACGCAATAAACCGATGTTCATTGTTGATTCATACGGTATTTGTTTTAAAGATTTTCACAGCATTTCTCGGTCATTTTTGGAAATAAAACTCCAATATTTTACAAAAGCCTTTCGGGTAGCCTTTCTGCTACGTTTTCTCTTGTCGTTTAGAAAGGTATTTCCAAAAATCCAAAGTAAATTCGTCTATGAATGGATTGGCGTGGAGAGAACTGAATCATAATCTACCGTGTATGTCAGAAATCCTCACGATACACAACATTGCACTTATTAAAGTAAAAATACTTGTAAGTACTTTCGCAACTCGATATAGTTGTATAATCGTGCTTTTAAGAGTTTATGAATATATGCAGACCGTTAATGGATCCTAGTCAAAGCAGCTTAAGTGCAGTTCAAACAAGATGGCGGACGGTGTCATCACTGCTATGCTCGGTGGCACAATTCTTTCCGTACGGAGAGGTGTGACGCCAAAGTGGTAAATGGTGTATTTGTTTAAAAGATTAAAACATTAAATGAACTGTAAATAAAGCCTTAAAGAAAATTATAAAATAAACTTTTTCAAGACGTAGTTTTCTTAAACAATTGGCACTGAAAAGTAAAAAAAAAAAAAAAACTTTTTTTAATGCATGACTAAAAACAAAAGCATGGGGCGCGCTCTTATATACAATCACTTTATACATTCTTGAATTGGCGCGCCCCATGCTTTTCTTTTTAGTCATGCTTAAACAAAATTATTTTTTTTTACTTTTCAGTACAAATTGTTTAAGAAAAGTATGTTTTTAAAAAGTGCTTTTATTATTTTTTTCTCGAGTTATTTCGGTGCTCAAGCTAATATTTTGTGACCCAAATCCTAAAGTGTTCTTCAACCAGTCAAACGCAACATCGGTGTAGGCTAGTATTTATTTTAGGATAAAGAAGTCCATTTAAACAAACAATAATTAAAATATGTAAATATATGAAAGTAACAATGGAATATTATATTGTCACCCGACTTACGTCGCTGTGAAAAATTTTATCATTGTATGACGTCGGGAAATGAGTTAAGGTTACAAGGTTTGAGGACACCACGAACCATTATGAACTAAAGAAAAGTACTTCTGAGTGTATTATTTACAACTTACGTAAAATCGAAGTTCATATTTGATCTCAACTGTCCCTAATCGAAATTTAGCTCAGGTTTCTTATTATGTATATATACACTTTCATATTCTATACGATCTTTAGTTTAATCCGTTTTAAATTATTCCACAGCCGGTCACTTCACAATTCTGCGTGTAACGGCACCTCATACACCACCCCTGTAGTGGAGGATTAAAGATACTACATTTGGAAATCTGATAAAAATATCATTCTAAGGAATTCTGGCGGAATAAAGAACTGAGTTTTTTGTTTTGTTTTTTTTAGGGAAAAGCAAATTCCCGGACATTTAACTTTCGAATCCGGACCCCGAACAAATCTCTCGATTTCCGGCGACGGGTGGTAATCCTATGTAAAACCAATGTTAGTATGCGCCGTGTTCAGAAATATTTTGGTTGGACTTCGTGTCAAACTACTGTGTTTACTTTTTTTTTAAATATCTGGTGTAGTAAAAAGTAATCCATTATTTTTGCATGACATTGAAGGCTTGACTTACCATAGTTAGAATGATCCGATTTAGGTCACATATGCGCCGTTTTGTTCGATAACGTGTTGCCATTTGGAAGGTAATATCATGATGCCTCTCTCATAGAAGCCCTTGTCCCTATTGGCAAAAAATTGAGACAGTCGATTTTCACAAGCCTCTCTTGAAGCGAATTTTTCACCAGCAAACGTGTTCGCCATGGACAGGAACAGATGGTAATCACTCGGTGCCAGGTCCGGACTATAAGGTGGATGCATAAGAACCTCCCAACCAAGCTCCCGGAGCTTCTGGCGAGTCACTATCGATGTGTGTGGCCTGGCGTTGTCCTGGTGGAACGCAATGCCTCTCCTATTGGCCAAAGCTGGCCGCTTCTGGGCGATTGCTGCCTTCAGACGGTCCATTTGTTGACAGTATAGTTCCGAGTTAAGGGTTTGGCCGTAGGGGAGCAGCTCATAGTAGATAATTCCCTGCCAATCCCACCAAACACACAGCAAAACCTTCCTGGCCGTCAATCCTGGCTTGGGCACCGTTTGCGCCGGCGCACCGCGCTTCGACCACGACCGTTTTCGCGTGACGTTGTCGTAAGTGATCCACTTTTCATCACCAGTCACCAACCGCTTCAGAAATGGGTCGCTTTTGTTGCGATTCAGCAGTGATTCGCAGATGGAAATTCGGTCCATGAGGTTTTTTTGCGTTAACTCGTGTGGTACCCATACATCAAGCTTCTTTGTGTATCCAGCCTTACGCAAATGGTTCCACACGGTTTTTTGTGCAATGTTTAGCTCCTGGGCAATCGAAACAGTGCTTACATGACGGTCGGACGCGACAATGTCCATGATTTTATCGACATTTTCGACACGTGGCCTTCCAGTGCGTGGTACATCTTTGACGTCAAAATTACCGG
>JAGDQP010060083.1:644-12267 GCA_022664845.1 Lepisma saccharinum
TCGAATCGGTTCAAAAATGTTTTGTAAAATTTTTGTGCTATACATTTACCAAACATCTTTACGATTATAAAATATTGGTGACAACTATAGTTCAAACTCTTGAGCAAAGGAGAAACGAATTTGTTAAAGCATTTTTGGAAATCGTGTTTTTCCCTTTTATTGTAAATTTTCTTTGTTGTTCCGAACGGTACTTGACCTATGTTGTACAAGGCTATTTATCTGTTCATAACATATTGTTCAATAAATTGCATTATCATTATTACTATACGGTAACGTATCCACTTTGCAACTTCTGTTAACATTTATTTTGGAACTCTCCTGATTATATTATATCTCTCTCAAACGCTGAGTTTTGAACGTTTCAAGATAGTATTCAAATATATTTTGTACACAATATTTCCATATAAGTGCAGGATTCACTCATTTTCCTATCGAACTTCTTTCAATATATATATCGAGATAAGTGATAAATTTACTACGTCCCTTGTGCTTCAGTTCGTTAAGCTTAGTGTAAAGCAACGAGCTCTAAAGGTAGATTACAGCACTACATCCGTTTCACGAGTTCTATCCGTGCCCCTTTTTTATTATCTTTTTTGTTCATTCAAGAAAGAAGACTGACCTTAAAGAAGCAGCCCATCACTGTCAAGACCCTGGTTCTATCCTCGCTTTCCCTAACTTTTTTATTTTTCAAGGTCACTAAAACCGTTTATTGATGCACCATAAATTGTGTTAAAAAAAAGTAATCAAATTTAACACATTTGATGTGTGTGCAGGCGCTTTGTAAATTAAGTACATTTTTTTTTTAACATTGTATGTATTGGTATATGTATTTTTAAAACTCTGATACAGAACTAACACCATATTTGGACATGTGGCTAGTTTTTAAACACTTACTGGGATTTCAATTCCATGCAATCTTGTTAAGTAATCGAACTAATTAATTTCTTCCATTAGCCACCTACAGAGAAGAAATGTAATTAACATGAATATCTCGTGCCAGATTAATTAGCACTGACATTTACCGCCAACAAGAGGTGGAAATTTTGTAATCCTTGTGACCATGTTGTCATTGATGTTTAAAAAAATAGTAATGATTAAAATGAAGTTTTTTTTTTTTTTTAACTTTGCATTTGGTACATTGCATTAATGCATTTTGCTCTTTATTCACTTCACACCTAGAGAAAATGCTATTTCCTGATCAACAAGATAAAATATGGTTGCTATATGGCTGCTGTCACGTAAACTGTTAAGACGCACACAAAATTCGTAAGGTTTAGATCAGCTACTGCGTTTGGCCATTTAGTTGCGAGTACACAAGTGAGAAAGAACACTTTGGTTTGCTACATTAGACGTGGAAAGTCAAAACAACTGACAAGCGACCGCATTTTTCTTTCATAGTGGAGCTGTAACTAAGGTATTTTTACACAAAATAGGAAGGAGTAACTGTAGCTCAGCATTCGGAAGGCCCTGGGATCGATCCCAGCGGTCGGCCATCCTAACTGAGACCATTCGAGAGTTATTTCTCAACCAGACTACTGTCAGGATGGTACCTTTGAACTAGGAACTGACCGAACTCTTTTCCACGCCCTCTCGCCTTCCGTATCCTGGGCTATGCTAAAGAGGCCAAACGTCATAAAATATTAAATTCGGTTGTATCTATGCAGGTAGCGTAATGCATATTGAAGCATAAAGTTGAAGAAGGTATTACTGTAGGGAAAAGAGACTCCTACTTATGGATTAATAAAGATTGTTCCAACAACAGGACACAAGAAAACAAGGAGAAATACAGATGCTAACCATGTTTCAAAGGACCTCCCACTACCAACAGAAAATCGATCATGATGATGATGATTGGGGTTCTGTACAAATGCTGGTTTATGACCGAAGGTCCCTGGCTAAGGTGAACCAATGATGGTTTGCCATTGTCTTCTATCGAGCGGATACCCCGAACCACTACATTCACTGTTCTGACCGAGGAACGAACTCAGGACCGAGCGACATCATTCATTCACCGAGACCACAAATCATATTCAAGATGACGAATATTTAGCAACCAGGATTTCTAGAAACCGATGTAACAAAACAAAGAAAAGTTTCCTCTAACTCTTTTCTATATTTACAATGTAATTATTCACTGTAAGACTACTACAATAGGTAACTAAACTCTCTGTTGGATTTAAACGAGATAAGTGTCTGCAACAAGATTTTTCAATAATAAACAAAAGAAAAGCATTAGAGACATACAGAGGTAGTGCTGCCACCTAGCGTTAGAGATCATTACTTTTCACTAACTTGTTTTTGCTTAATTAAACCTTTGAGTGTATACTTCGCACGTGCAGCTTTATTTCCGCCCTGGATGAATTAACAAAATAAAGTTTGACCGAATTTAAAAAGCTTTAGAGAATGAATATGCTTCATATGTGAAATATTTTCTCAATCCTGTTTTATAAGAACAAGAGGTCAAACTCTTTCATCCCCTACTTCCACGAGCCACCCTTATTGATTTCTTGTGATGACCACATCTTCAGAGGTCATCTCTATCACTTCTGTGTTCACACATCCATCAAAAAGGGGACAACAACACATTGACGGGTAAACAATGAAGAAATCTCACTTTTCTCTCTCTCTCTTTCCCTCTTTTCTTTCTGATATACTTATTCTCTTGTTCTTACTAAAGAGAACTCAAATACGCTTCCATACCTCTTCGTCTTTCCTCTACTTCTACCATTACATCTACGATATGGGTCATTTTCCTAATATTTGAAATGAGTCAGTTAAGTTTTTCATCCTGCATGTGAAGGAAATAAGACATTTGAACATGTTAGTTCCACGAGGATCAGTAATCACGTTCACACACTGCACTTTGGCACAGATTCGATTCCTGTTGTAGCCGAGAGGTTAGAGCGCTCGTTTTCTGTGTCCGTTTTTTTTTTTTCTTCTTTCTTTTTAATTAGGGGAAAACAAGGATGATTTTCAGAATGCAGGAACTCCAGCACTCTGAAAATCTTCTCCGGGAAACCTGCTCCAGATTGGAAATGAGCAAGGATGCTCGTGAGGTGTCTCCTATGAGGTGCCCAATCCGATCTGTGCAAATACAGCTTAGAGGCAGGCAGGGTGGAAGGTGGGTCCCAAAATAAAAACAAAATGTGCGTGTTGTTACGGGTTGAAATCCCCCGAGGTTCATTGAACGGAGTGGATCGGAGATAAAAAAAAAAAAAACTCACCAGCTCGTTTAGGACGTTAATACCAATTCAATCCCTCGATTCCTGTTGCCGGTTATCCTGACTCAAAGTGTATAAATCTGTTGTCTCACCGTATGGTCACATTGCAACCGGTTTCGGCTGAACTTTCACACTCGTGAACACGACCGAAAACGATAGAACAAACAACACATTGTAAATAAGTGTGTGTGGTAACATCTGAACACGTCCGGACACGACTGTACAGGTTGGTAACAATGTAGTGTATGTGTTGTGTTGTTTCTTGTACCGTTTTCGGGAGTGTTCACCATTATAAAAGTTCGGCCGAAACCGGGTGCAATGTGACCATACGATACAACAGGTCTACAAACGTTGAATCAGGATAACGGGCAACAGCAACAGAGAGAGTGAATTGTTATTAACGTCCTAAACGAGCTGGTGACGTAATTGAAATCTCCAAGCATGTTAGAATGAAAGAATAGATAAAATTTTGAAAACTTGACTCGCAAGATCAAAACCTCAATCCGCTATATTGGTGTGCTCAGCCAGAATTTTGGAGTAGTGGTAAAGACAAAGTGAAAGTGATTAGCTAATCCTTGAACGTAAGCATCTAACGTGTTAATTTGTCGCGATTAAAAAATAATGCACCATAAATCCATGATATTAGCTATTGTTTGGTAATAGTTTTCAATACCAAGATAGCGGACTGACGTTTTGACATTCGGATTCATTTTCTTATTTTTTTTCCCTATCCTCTAAATAATTCCAATATCCTTGGAGGCTTCAATGGCATCACGTGAGAGACAACTTGACTGATAGGTTAGCGCCTAAAGGAAAGTGGACAGAAGGAAAATTGACTTTAGAAAGGAGTTCAGGGAACCTCCATTTACATAGTCGTTTGCAATCTAGTAACGCTACAGCCTTTCCTTATGGTATTTTCCACTATATGTACTCAACCCACAAGGCAGACTAGCGTCTTATTCCTTGTTTACATTACTAAGATCGTTACGATGGAAAAAATCATGGTTGAAATAACTGCGTCTAGACTACGGAACTTAATTTGGTTATCGTGCTTGTATTGCCATTGTCAGTAAAGAAACATCTTACACGGTAGATGTTTAAATTATAAAATAATTAACACAAATGAATTGATTGTAGCATAACTTTTTGTAGATTAGTTCTGCCATCATTCTTTTATAGTTTAAAAGTGATACGCACCACTAGGATGCTATATATTTCGATAAAGAAAGGAAGAAACTCACCAAGTGAGTTGCGCTTAACCACCATCTTGTGTTTAGATAACTAACGTAAGAAGATAACCGTCGTAAGTTGACGCTGGTTAAATTTGAAACACGCGTTAACAGTAACTACCGTTTACATTACTAAAATGATCTTGGTTAATGTTAGCCATGGGAAGATGTTAGTAATGTAAACAAGCCATTAACGATAAGAGGTAGGGAGAAATCAAGGATATTCTAATAGAACATCCTTGAGAGAAACTTACTTTATATTGCAGTTTAACGACCTCGATTTCCTGTATCCGTTTTCAATCTGATTACACCACAATGTTCCTATGCATGATTTTTTTATACTATGCACTTCTCTGAAATTTAAAATGAGTTGGTTGGTTAGTTGGAAGATGCATGGATGGGTACTCCATTCCCCACCTCCATCTGAATTTAGAGCCCTTTCTTAACAACCTATTCGAAAGCATAAACAAAAACATTTGAACACTTGCTTTGAAAACGAGTCAACGAGTGCGTTAGACGTGACTACTTCCTTGTATGTTTTCCTGCATTTCTTTCGGATCTCCAAGGAAACACCGGGGCAACAGCACTTCAGCTATTCATTTGTTGAGGCCAGTTCCATTCTTCAGCCAGAGTAAAAGCAGCATTATAATAGCCATGTTTTCCTTGTTTTGCGTTGTATCATGTACTTCGTGCTGGTGTAGGAGAATATTATGATTGGGTCTTTAGCAAAATTTTAAAATAGGTTGCTAAGAGAATGTGAAATGATTTACTGTCGCAATGAATATCATCAAGCATTACAGTCACAGAGAACTGTGATAATGTAGAATACAGATTGATGTATAGTATTAAAGAATTCACAAAAAAAAATGCTGGTAGCGAACCTACCATTGAAATTTGAATTTTTATTTGTGACCTTTAGGCATCCAAGGCTCAGGCCGGGATAGGGGAGGGGAAAGAATTCGGGAAGGTGTTGACTAGGGCCTATGTTGAAGGTGCCATCCTAGTATTTGCCTGGTGTGACTGAGGAAAAAACTGAAAAAACCTCACTGAAGATGGTTGGTCGCCGAGATCGAACCCACGACTCCCGAAAGCTAACGCTCTACCACTGACCCACGGCGGCTCAGTCTACTACTGAAATAAATAATCTTATACAGTAAATTATGTTTATTTGAACTAAATGGAAGGAGATATGTTTCGTGTGAACGAAATTATCCGGAACTTCATAGTTACCCTACTCTCTAAGAACCTCTACAGTACAACCTATATAGCACATATGTAATTACGCAAAAACTATGTATTGTAAATTAATTTGCTTATAGCAATGTTGTTATCACTTCGTTTCTTACAGTGTCGCCCACGTAACCTGTTACAAGCTAATATCTCACAAATGATGCATGTTAGTAAACACTTTGTTTCTGAAAGATTAGTGTCTCTACCGGAACTTTTAAAACTTGTAAAAATCAATCCGTCGCCTCCTCTGCTCCTTGGGAGGCAAGAACAAATTTTAAACTTGAAATGGATCCCCTCCTTTTGATAACTTTTTTTTTTTACTTTTGCACACAGAAATAAAAATATTTTATCTGAAAATTTTCTAAATGATGTACTTGTTATAGTCAAGAGTCTACGTAACTCTCTCGTCATTGAATAATTCGAATTATACTAGTTTTTGATTTCGTAGAAAAATGTTTTAGTTAAAAGTTGTTTTTCATAAAGATTTAACTTTTCACAAGAAACTTTGAAATTTCAAAGTTACCGTCCATTAACGTGAAAGAGGGCAACGAGCGACGCGATTATTACCTAATTAAAAGTGCTCATAGAAATATTATACTTTTAAATAAGATTTGACAGGACTATTAGATGTATAATTCCTGAATAACAAGTAATAGTAAATGATGTCGAAGCAATAATAAATAGTAATTTCTAATGATCATAATTTTTGATAACTACGATTGATGCGGATAAAAGTTCTCTGTGCAGAACCTAGAAATATATTCGTTTATAATAGGGTTTAAATTTGAAATTTCGAAGTTGCTCAGTCACTATAAGGTTAAAATACTATTTCATTTTTATGAGATTAAAATAAAACATAACATATGAAACTTCCATACACAAAATTATTGATTACGTAAATAATTTCTCAGATATTAGCATGCGACAAACGTGACCGCCTGGTTGTTATGCAGCCCACATCACCACACTGTTATGCGGGTTGATGCCAAGAGAACATTCCGAAAATTCAATTGTTAACAGGATTTAAAAACTAGTTTTAGGCTTTATAAAGAGTTGGTTTAGCCCATTTTAGGATTTTATTCTTTCTATTGAAAACAAAACTGAATCTTATTTAAAGCTTTTAGGCAAACTTGGCTGAGGCTGAGGGGAAAAGAAGAAAACATAAAAGTGTGAAAGAAATGGAGGACTAAAGGCTTGGCGCCATATCCGGTTGGTTGCCATAGCAGCGGCGGGGGTCAAGTCTAAACAACAGTGAACAGTCAAGTAAGTTAGATGGTAGGAACGTAGACAGTAACTTGTGGAAGTAATGGCTGATTTTTTTCTTTTTCTGGTTTTCCTTTTAAAGCGACATGTCTCTCTCTCATTGTAACGTTTGCAATCTGGTACGAAGCACATACCCATGATGAATTAATATTATCGAAGAAACTACATAAACCAACCACTGTTGTTTAGACTTGAACATGGCGGGTTACCATAACAACCAACCGGATCTGACAGAAGACTTTTGTGGTCTATTGAGATCAAATGCACTCGCGCACGTTTATCCTGTTAACAGTAGGAGTTTGTGATTAATGCCAATTTTTCTCTCGTTTTCTTTTTTCTGAAATGTTCAATTTAGATTTTTTAGGTTTTTATCTCATTTTAGCCGTTTTTAGGACCTATAGGATTCGCACATTTGATTAAGAAATAACTGAAATGAAAATATAATGTTAGAGTAGTGATGTTAGCAAGTAAGGAATAAGATAGGTTAGAAGCTAAGAATCCGGGACGTACTTATTACATAATTACCAAATTATTTATACCTTCAGCTTTCCTGGTCAACCTGATCAGACGTTCCTAAAAGGTTTGTTCACGTGATAGTCTATTTGTTCCTCCTTTTCTGTTTTAGAAAGTATATAAACATAATTGAATTAAAACTCATTCCCTTGCAGCGATTCGACATCGTACGAATGATATACATTTCTTAATAAAAATTACTGACAACGAATATTAATTGCTCGCTCTCTTGCAACCAAGAGGTCCTGGGTTCAATATCAGTGGGGGATCCAAGTTCATTTTAAACTGTAGGTTCCATCCACAGGATATGAATAATTGGTTCATCTTACCAGAGACCTTCGTCTCATAGATCCAAACAAAACATCTGTCTATTATCATCAATATTACCCATATTAGCGAACTGATGTAAGCTGATTTCCGAGAGACTTGAAAGGCTCATACAACATATGAAATAACGAAACCGTTTTAGAGGACAACATCTCATTCGAAATTCGCTCACGCTGAAAATTGTTAAGGTTGCAGATAATATCATTTACACGAGATAGGAAAGTAATAAAAAAAACACTGGCGTAACAGGCCTATAGGCCCTGAGCCTGCCCCAACGCCATCTGTCCTTGTTTGGTGGAACTACGTCCACCTGAGCAACGGCTGTGTGGTCAGCACTGCTCTACCTAACCACGAAGAGGCGTATTAGGGGCTTACCAGACTGAGTGTGGCCGTCAACGTCTTTATTCACGTGACTCGCCAATTTGCCTCACGACGCTGGGTGGACGCCGAAAAGTGGGACTCCAGCCGGGAATTGAACCTGGGACCACGCGGACATGAGTCCAACGCTCTAACCACTAGACTGTATAGCCCCTTGTAGAAAAGAAATACTTCCCTATTAAAAAAAACAAGACGTGTTCGTAATACGGTTTTCTTCTTTCCAAGAAAAAAGTATATATTAATACTACCTGCGGTTATTTTTTTGCTTGTTTTACTCACACTGTACAACGTACATCGCCTACTACAACGTAATAATTTAATATTTGTGACAATAATGAAGTTACTACTACCACTATACTACTACTATTACTACTACTATACAACTACTACTACTACGACTAGTACTACTATATTACTACTATTACTACGACTACTAGGCCTACTACTACTAGTAGTACTAGTGGTAGTAGTAGTACTATCAAAAATAGTAGTAGTATTAGTATTAATAATAATCGTCTTAAATCTTGCTGGGTGGTACGGCAGACTTTCAAACCTGAACACTATACACATGCAACCAGCAACCTAACCAGCTTCCGCGTGTTTTCTGCGTTAACCACACTTTAACACGAGCTCTGTTTTGGATATGCTTACAACAGTTTAAAAAATTAGCTTAATTATAATGTAGTAACATTAATAAAGGCTATAGAAAAGGAAACAGAAATTTTTAATGTGGATTTGTTTCATCTACACTTAATTATTGTTTACCAATACCATATTCATGTCGTTTCCATTAAATGTCATTTTCCCGTCATTAATTTATTTTTAAAAAAATAGGACAACACGATTCAGCTTGTCTTCATTGAGGAATAACCTTGAGTCACGTAGAACTTTTTCATCACTCAGGTAATAGCTACCCTTCAATATTACCTTCTTGAATAACAAATGCTTATTATCTAGGAACCCGCTGTCTCCAATGGCTGTAATAAACATTCATCTCTATGACCTACATATCTTTTTCATGTAATAATGGAAGGGGGGGATGTCAGGGGGGGGGGGGATAACATAGAAGGTATGATAGTCTTTTATTCTCTTCTTAATCGATTTTATCCGTGTCACCCCCCTTCGTATAATAACTCTTTGCCATCCTCTTTTGGCTTTTGCTACTACGGCGCCCCTATACATCCTTTTATGAAACTATCCAAGCAGAAATGACTCAAAGCTGAGAAGAAAGAGAGAAAAAAGTATCACAGTAGAGAAGCAACTTCTCTAATGGTCTGCTAATTCACATGGCCAAATGATGGCTCCCATTACTTCCGGTTCGCGGAGCTGGTTGTTTGATATTACACTTCCGGACCACAGTGGCGCCATCGATTCAGGTACTTCCGGAGAAATGTCTTCTTTTGATGGACGAAATTTTGTGGACAATGAAATAAAGATGTCCCCTTGAAACCTTGAAACACAGATTGTTCAATGTTTTTCTTCTTCTTTCTTTCTTTGACCGAATTGGGTTAAGAGGATAACATTGTGAATAAGAATCAGGAAATAAACGTTGTTTGTATATGTAAACACTTAAAATATATGATAACAATAATAATTTGGTGTGAAGACACAGTCTAATTTGAGATCTATATGTGTAACCGTCGCCAGTTTGTTCAGGATCTAATCCAAACGCCCTCAGTGTTTAAAATGTGGAGGATTGAAAATCATATTGGTTTAATTCAGCTGTGCCTGAAAATTGGAGTAAGCGAAGAAAACTTCTAGTATCTTGTGATTAAATCCACACATCTCGACACTTTCCTTCTGAATTCGATAAAGAAAGAACTAAGCAAACTATGTACGCCCTTTTGGCTCAAAACTGCATTTTTCAGATGTTATGGTCATTCAAAAATTGTTGATGTCCGTAACCACGACGACTGACTTATCCCAATATGAACCTCCGTCCTCCATATTCATTGGTCCAGAAAATGTTATCCATAGTTCTTCAAAAGTTCACATTTATGTACACCAAAATTCGTTGATTAACAAGCGTGCTTTTATAGTGGAGCTGTAAGCAGAGCGGCAAGGTACGTTGGAAACAAATCAATGTAATAGCATGCCTGCATTTATAGTAGAGCTTTGAGCAGAGCGGCGAGCAAAGCGTTGATAAGAACATCGAGCAAGGAAACAAAATCATTTGTTTCATGTAGGGTTGATCACAGCGTTCAGGGGAGTTCGCCCATTCTCGGTTGGGCTCGTTCAATTTTTTATCTGAATAAAGTAGTTTTACACTTGAATTATAAACAATATTCGAAGTGGGAAAATAACAGAGGCGGTATGTGAATCGAGCTGCCATAGCTCAGTTGGTAGAGCATTGCCTCGTTTTCAGAAGGTCCTGGGTTCGATCCCAGCGGTCTACCATTCTAACTGAGGTTTTTTCAGGTTTTTTAGTCATACGAAGCAAATGCTGGGATGGTATCTTCAACTTCTGAACGACTTCTTTCCGCATCTTCCCTACCCTATCCCATCCTGAGCCATAAATGCGTAATGCCTGTAAGTAAAATCGAATTCAGTTCATCTATAATTTACAGCATCTTAAAAATAATTATTAAGTTAGAATTTTGTTTAAGGTATTTTGGCAACTCTGCCTCAGGCCGACTAAATGATGGTGGGAGAATTAGTGCAATGAACAAAGTGGGAGAACTCCAAGAAAACCCACGCACATGGTGATTATCCACCACAAAGCCTACTGGGAACGATCCGGGATCGAAGTGAGCGCTCTACCACTGAGCCCCAGTAATTGTTAAAACTGTAACCGCAGATTCCCCAAAATACGAAAAACAAGTATTGTAGCGAACACGTATAGGGAAACCGTAATTTCAAAAAATTACGGTTTTCGAAGACGTGTGGAAAGGAGGTCGCATGGATCTAGCGTCAACCTGTTAGCGTTCTGCTCAAATTAGTTTGAAGGATAAATAACCGTGCTAAAGCGCTATTTAGCAGCTCCCCGCTTAGCATAGTCAAAAGGGCATCAGATTGTTGGCCGGGGCTCAATTCCCGCCCAGGTCAAGTTTTTCTGTCGTCTTTTTTCATAGAAGTATCCTTTTTTGTACTTATAAATAATTGCTCCTTTTGCTTTCTTTCTTATTTTCAACAGTTTATACAATTCGCGGAAATAAGTTAGAAAAGTCAGGTTAGATTTTTCTCTTTTCCCAAATCGAGGTCGCTTAATTCCAATCTGAAATCAGTTTCTCTCTACCTGCTTTGATTGGGGCACTAGCCTACGTTACTGACGGTCAAACTGAAGTAAGAGAACAAAATCTTTTTGCATAGGATAAACTTATTTTCGTGAGTAACTAGTCTACACATTTTTTACTTTCTTGCACGGTTAAATTTTCATTTTCTTTCTTCCAGGTTTTGTCCAAGTGTGTTCTTTTATTTAGGAAGTGTGGTTCCAGCCATATGGCTAATCGAGTTGGATAAGTT
>JAGDQP010060085.1:0-12267 GCA_022664845.1 Lepisma saccharinum
TTCTACAATATTTTTAAATTTGAATTATATTTATGACCTTTAGGCATCTAAGGCTCAGGCCGAGATAGTGGGAAGGATTCAGGAAGGTGTTGGACAGGACCTATGTTGAAGGTGCGATCTCGACATTTTCCTGATATGACTGAGGAAAAACGCTGGAAAACCTCAGTCAGGATGGCCGGCCGCTAAAATCGAACCCACGAGCTTCCGAATGCTCTACCACTGAGATACCGCGGCCCTTCTACACCTGGTGTCCTGTTTCTTGATTATTGGCCCCACTAGCTGCAAACGTTCTTCAAAGTCAGATGTGGTCATCCGGACAAAATTTCTGAACCCAACGCCATCCTCCAATTTAAGTTCTTTCAATAAGTTCTCTGCATGTTGGTTACCCCTTTTAAATAACTCTCGTATCCAATATCGTTTGCGCTTATATTTCCTGTTAGACTGGATAACCAAATAGCTGGCACAAACACCCGCGAAAGCCCCTGCTTCCGTCATGATCTCTCACTGAAACCAGACTGAAGTGTGGACGCTAAACTTTAGTCGTGACAGACTACCGTCGGCAGACTATCGTCGCCCGACGTATGTCGCACGACGGATGTCTGCGGCTGACTTTTGTCTCACGACGGAAGTCTTCAAGTGAATACTTGGCCTAAGGGAAATCAAGGCTATAATGTAGCTTTTCTGCGTTTTGAAATGACAACCAAATATTAGATTTGAGTACGCTTACATTATCAATATTGTAAAATGAAATCCCAGAGAACCTTGTGTTCATGTGTTTTGTTGTGGAACAACGGGCTGTCTGTTCCATAGTGTCCTATCCTGCCTTTGGATTAGAATAATCGGAGATTATTTGGTTTCTCTCTCTTGTAGATGTGCTTACTTCAGCTTACCCTTTTATTTTCTTCTTCTTTGGATAGTAGAACTTTATAGTCGCATCCTCCTGAAATCCGAAGAAACTACTCTTTTCTGTTCTACCGCAATCTACTTTGAGAAATTTATAAGTAAATTTGAGTATATTTTTATGAAAAGTTCCTAAGTAGGCTAGTCAGTTTGCGTTGCTTGAATCTGTGTGCAAGTGTAATATTTCCTTTTACTCGAAAAAATCTGTCCAATTAACCGAAAAAACAAATCGTTCTTCTTTATTATCTTCTCTTCGTCCTTCTGGCCTCCTCCCTGTATATGGACATTTCCCACATAGACTGTGTCGCTACCACAAATCAAAAATGTTATCCTATACTTTCCTCGTATATATTATCGACAGGAAACAATATGATCACCCTTAGTCATATTTTCTACAGCGATGAAGTCATCCTTTTTTGTTTTATCCATTCTTCAAACATTTAATGTATTGGTGGAAGTTGGTCACTGGTCTTGAATTCTGCCAGAAATTCCGTATCGTCTAACCGTAAAGTGGTATTGATTTGTTGAAAATGGTTGTTGTTGATGATGGTTTAATTATGGGACAACCAATTGCCTACCTAGTTCCTTCTAATCAGTGTTAATGTTTAACGTATTTCTTAAGTTCTTCAATAATTACCCTTTTCTATTCCTACTGTATTTTGACGGTGCCTTTCTTGTTGGGCTTTTAAAAATTATTTACAGAGTATATTTTATTTGGAAACGAGAGAAAATGCGGATCTTTATCACTGTTTGCATACCTTATTGGATCTATCTTATGCCCATTTAGATTTGCAGCACTTGCACGTCCTTAGAAGCGGTAAAGTGTTAGGCAGTGTATGATTCCCAATAAATCCAACAATAATCTCCGATTTCTGTAGATGAAAACCATCTACTCATTATATATGATCTACGTTCTAAATATGATATATGTGACTGGCACAACTTTGGAGATTTTAAGCGCCAAAACTGACGATGTAGTCGATTCTTAAGAGCTTCCCTCGCTCATCGCAAGTATTTTAAACGAATCTTGCACTTCCTTTAGCGTCAGTTCATGTGGTTATAGGTAGATCAAAAGTAGCTTTCCGAATGTTCAAATAGTAAACCTTATTGCTGAAAAAGTTGCTATCCGACATACCGAGAAATGTTGCATTGATCAATACAATTAATTATCCAACCATTTTTACGCTAAATTTATTATTACAAGAGAACCCTTTTACAGTGAGGGTGAAAGCCAAGAACATTTCAATGTTCGGCTTGAACCCTAACAAAAATTTATTTAGAAAATTAAAATGTTGGTTTTAGATATTATTATTTTTTTAATATCGTTCGTAATTATGTCATAGTATCTTCTAACTATCTGTGAGTGCCGCCGTGTTAAATCGATAAGTTACTAAACGTTTTATAGTCACTAATTTTTTTTGTAAACCGTACATTGCTCGTTTATACTATTTTGTTTGGTATAAGCAGTGAAACAAGAATCATGTGTGCAGTGAGAAAAATATCTTATTACAGAGAACGTGCAACCTGGCATCTCTTGAGTAGCGACAAAAATAATCTCACCTCAATGGATTCTTTAAAACTTTTGTTTTATATTAATTGTGTTTGTTTTTCTTTAGATTTTAAGCGTTTCACATCGCAACTTATTTATCAGATACATTACTGTGGATATTTATTAGTGGATATCAGGGTTAATAGTGTTCTAATTTTCACTTTTATTATCGAACCACTGTGTGAATCATTCCCCATCGTTTCCTTGCACCATTTCTATATTACATTAACTTTACGCTTCCTACATGTATATTGTATGGACCACTGCTATTTTCTTCAGTTTAACATCCGGTATCGAAATGATATAAGAATGTCATACGTGCGAAGGCAAGAGTTTCGCTTGCAAAGATTAGGAATCATCAGCTGAGTAGAATTTATTAAATTCATTTTTTTACAATGCAATTAAATTATTGATACAAGAGAATGCGTCTTTACTACTCCGGCGAATCAAAGATATTGCCCAGTATTTAGAAGTAGTAGAAACTAAAGAAAGCTAGAAAGTTGGAGCCGCACACGAAAGAAATATTTTCTCTGTAGCATGTCTGCTGAAATTAAATGACAACAATTCTCAACAAGAATATGTGGGATACTAATTAAACAAAACATTAAGCACATGATTTTATTTAACTGAAGTCTATTCATAAAAGAGCCTTGTTGATTTATTCAGATCATTTGGGACGTCTAAAGAACATTTACTCTGATTTAACTAAGATTCGTTTATGTTTCGAAACACTTCGGAAATATAACCAAGTTGGAATTCAAACACAGGTTATTCTAATTGAGATGGTTTGATTTGTTAATTACCAAAGTGGATTACACTGATCAGATCAGAACAAATTAGTGGGTCATTCTTTTCGCAAATGTAAATAAATCCATACACGCGCACAAACACGTTTCGGAAGTAGACGAGGCGATGCAGTCTGTCGCATTGGTTTGTTGTCCAACTTTGTTATATTAGCATGTTTCCTACAGATTTCAAATAGAATTTGTCATTGCTTGGTCGTTGCAAAGAGACGATTCTGTATATGCAGTTACTAGTACGTTTTAGTTCATATGATTCTATTTATCACATCTTGAGAAAGTTACTTGTGAAGTTGTAATAAACGCTTAGAAATATGGAAGATAGTTTCCTAATTATAGAGCATGAAGGAATGCGTTATTTGGGTACTGCTGGTGAAGCAAAGGTTAGCCGCTGTCACCAAGACAATACTGGGTCGTAGTTGCTGAAGATATGCTGCTTTTTTCTGTGAAGGTAAGGTAAAGCATCCTGGAGAACGCGATGCAGTGTTTGAAGGCAATGTATGATGGCTTTGTGTCGATTTTGGTATGTTTTACTGAGCTGCGAAATAAGATTTGGTATGTTTTCCTTTGATTTCTTTGCTTGGCATGAAGCTGATAATGATTGGTAGTATATCGTTCACAATTATCAGTCAGAATTAATAATATAAAATGTACTTCTAGTGGTGTACTTCTTTTTGTGTGGAACCACCGCGAATTAAGGTTTGGAGCAAAAGTATAATTCTGGATTCGATGGTAAATCAGAGAGGGTGTATCATTTTATTTAGGATGCAGCTATACATATTTGCAAATGTGTTTTGCATTATTTTTTTTAACTATTAAGATATACAGAAAAATTATGCATAATTTACCAAGAAATATACGTATGTCAGAGGAGACCACATAAATTAAATTTGTAGCTACTTTACAGATGGCACTATATACGACGTCATTTATTGTACTGTACATTTAGTGCATGCAAATTATGAGATTACTGAAGCAATGTAAAATAAACAAACATGATTTAAATCAATTTAATACATCCATAAAATCTGAAAACTCTGCTAAGTTTCATCATGTGTTTTAACATAGGAGCACTCATCATGATTCTTTAAAAAATGTATATAATATGTAACTACCAGTAATATTAAATTTGAACGTCTCTTTTATCATCTGAATTTTTGTATGGGTCAAAGCTGAACATTGAATTGTTCGTGGCTTTCACCCTGATCTGCAGCTAAACGATATACCGCCTTATGCAATTATAACGTAAACTAGGAAATATTTTGATATCAAATGTTTCGATTAACATATTGTTTTTCACTATACATGGTAATCGGATTTCGAACCAATACATTTTATTATATATATTAACATCTATGCCAGAAGTCACGATGTGTCTATTATAACTGGAACTGATAGATTCAAAGAGTACAATAAGGTTTGAATATTAATTATGCCCAGCAAGCGAAGATCTTTAGAATATGAGGAACAAAAAGGCAAAACCTCGCATGCGATTTTCTTATAACAAAAGTTTGTTCGTTCTAAATAAAGAGTTGCATCCAATAAGACAAAGTGAATGTCTGGATAAAGTACTTATCCATTCGTAATATGCACTTCGTTAAAAAAACAAAACAAAACACGTTGCATGATTCTTCTACAACTCTACACTAAGTCTTAAAAAGAACAAAACTATATTTTTTTCATAATTGTCCTGTCAGGCTTTGTTTGTTTGAATCATCTTATGTTCATTTCTCTAATATTGTGTCCAAGGCCTCGAGGTGGTGATAGTCACAGCTGATAGATTTTGAGTGGTGATCCCTCATCCTGAGTAGACGGATTAGGCCTATGCAATTATGATTTTAGGAGTTTGGTGTATAAAAAATTACAAATGAGAGATCGAATCTAGTATTTTAAGGTTTTATTTTTTATAAAAAATGTAAACAGATGGCCTTAGGTAAATAGCAGTTCACGAATTGGATATACAAAAATTATGACAAATAGGAAAAAGTTCATATTTTTCACTTTGTTTTGCATTGTTTTAGTCGTAAACAGCTAAGAATAACAGCTTACAGAATAACAGGAAATCTACAGCTAAGAATAACAATAGCTACTACTCGCACTTCCTTCAACTAAATTACATCGTCTAATACATTCGTAGTATTTCATAGCTATAGTTAGTTTATATACTGAATATTGATAGTACGTTCAACTGTTTTGATTATGCTCATAATAATTTGTAATCATTGCGAAAGCAAAGGACGATTATTATTGTCCTTGTGCCAGAAGGCAAAAAACGATGTTTTGGTATAAGATAGGGGGACCAGATGAAACTTTCAGCACTTATACACTGGCATATGTAGAGCACGAAAATACGTCTTGGGCATTCAAAAATGTAGGTACCCAAGATGGCACTCATTCAAAATGGCGGCAAACTTTATTTATTAAAATCAACATAACCTCGGCTCTGAGTTATCCGATTTCGATCATTTTTTTAAACTAAACATAATTTTGTTTCGTACAGTTTTTAATTTATGAGCAATATTTTCATGAATCTAATAATTTTGCAGTTAAATGTAAACAAAAAGAAAATACATTTAAGTCTAAAATATTTTCTTATTTAATACTTTACTTTGAAATGACTGGTTTTAGTGAAGCCGATCTCCTCACACAAAATATAGCTTTTTACTGAGGCCTTAATTAAAGAAATATCAATTAAATCCGACAACTATAACACGAGATATGGGCAATTGTTTGAAAATTTCAGAAATACGAGGTAACATTTCGGAGACAGTAATGCGTATAGAGGATATATGATCTTTTTTTTTTTGTTTTGCACAAAGTGAAGGGAACAAATGAAATTTTAAGTTCTTGAATACTTGTCTATAAAGAGCGTGAATATGGGCGATAGATATCACAAAACGCTAGTTGTTTAAATTGGCAGCCATTCAAAATGGTGGCAAGCGCTAAGTTTCAATGCTACAAATAACGGTATTGCATTACGAGATTTCGATGGTTCCTTTTCTAAATGAAAGATTATTTCTTGGATTTCAATTTTAATAAGAGTAATATTTTCAAAAATCTAAGATTTTTCTTAAATTTAAAAAAAATAGAATTTAAACCTAAATTATGTTATTTAATATTTACTTAAGCATATTTAGTTTCGGTTTTTCAAGTGAATGTAAAAAAAATACAAAACATGTATATTATTTTCTAATCGAAAATATTATTAGTAAATGATTATATATATATTAATGACAATATGGATATCGTGGTGTATGGAAATTGCAGTATTTCTTTTCGTTTATTTAATATACAGGCAAGCCAAGTCTTTGTTTCTTGTTATCCCACATAGCAAAATGACGTCCCAGGGATATCTGACGGATCTCCTGGCAGGATATCGGGACGTCCGTAGGACGTCCTGTTTAAGTCCCGTTTACATTAATGGGACGTATAGTTATAATTAATCCTTTGTATAACTATACGAAGGCATATCCTTCGTACAGTTATAATTAATTAAATAATAATAATAGTAAGGTCGATTTAATTTATTGAAATTCCAGGTAGGTAATCCCGCACGGCTTTCCGGGGGACATCCAGGGGACCTCCATACGGGATGAACTGTTTGTATTGCCCACAGAGTTATCCCACAGACGTCCTTAGGACATCGCTATGGGAACAGGACCATTCTGACGGTAATGGGATCTAAATGGGACGTCCCAGGGAAGTACTCTGTTATGTGGGATTACTCTCTGGCTGTCGTCGCTTTATATTTTGTTAATAAACTATGTGCAAGTCTACGTATTCTTGGGATTGTTGGGATTCCTGGCTACGAGTCTTGGCTCGAAACGTCAGCTTTAAGTGTGAATGACATCGACGATTTCTGCACCTCGTGATCGAGGAGCGAATGACTGGGGGTCTCGAACATCAAGGAGAGGTCATTGGTAATTGCTTGTTCCTATGAGAAGCATCTTACAATGGTTCAATACGGAAAGGTCTCTGAAGAGCGTCTTGGCCCACTATATAAGACTTCTCCTTGGCCATGGCACCTGGTGAAGTTCATTAAGTTTCGTCTAAAGGATAGAGAACGCATCTTCGAAGCAAAGATATTTGGATTTGGCTTGGCTGTCGACAGTTATTTGGTAAGTGCCATGGAATTTGCACATATTGTTGTTATATCTTAGACCATGATCCGTTATCTTAAAATTAGGTTTAACCACGCTTTCGCTATTTTAAGTAAAGTTCCATTTTCCTAATCAGCGAGTATTCTTCCTACAATTCTCTAAACTTCATGTCTCTCTCAAAGAGGACCTAAAGTCAAGAATATATACGGTATATATATACTTTAAAATGCTGCTGCGCGCGTTGGGTCAATGGTTTAGCGCATACCTCTGATGCTAGGAATGGTCTGTTCGACACCTGCTTATGTTATATGGACATTGTGGTTTACTAACATCGTGTGCGTGACAATTCTAGGGGTTCTCTCTCTTGCTTCGAGTTCCTTTTTTCACCAATTCATATCATCATCCGTACGGCCTGAGCCAAACTTGCCTAATGGTCTTAAAATAAAATTGAAAAAGTACTGGTTTCAGTATACACATTTATTTGAAGAAAGGGCAATAATATCGCATAATCTGGACCTAAGAAATTACTACTAATAACAACTTTGGTTTTCTGCTGTACTGTACGAACAGATTAAGCCAAATAAATGCATTGTGAAAGGTTTTAGTGGCTAACTGAAAGCACTTGATATTGACCATTTTTTTTCAGAAATTTATTAAGAAGTAGCATCAGCAGTAATAAGATTCCATTCAGGTCAGACTGTGACAGTGTAAGTGCATTCGCAGGACTAAGAAAAACCAAAAGTTTTACTGGAAGAACACAAAATTTGTCACAGAATTCAGAAGCCTAGGAACGAGGTAAATGTTAAAGATGAGTTATTCAAGGCAATTGGAAAGCTTACTTGTAACATGTATTCCAAGAAAAAAAAAAATGGAAGTGTCCAATGAGCTCCGATAAATTTATTTATATCCAAAGGAGGGTGAAGTCGATAGTTGCGAACGACCATTGTGCAAGCATACATTGGAACGCGCAAATTTCCAGATACGGATTTAGATACGAAGACTGGGAAAATATTCTTAAGTATACTAGAGGCTGATTGGAGTTACTGGTCTCCCACCAGACGCCTCCCTAGGTGGCGGATAGGGGAATGCCGACCAGATATGGTGGGTACTTGAAATATCCCGGAGCGGACCAAAACCAGTACTGCTGTCTTGCAGTTAGTAGAGGGATCTACAAAGGCTAGGGGAAGATAACCTCAAACTAAAATATCATAATAAGGGGAAGCAGCATCACCATTACCACCCTGAGGATGAAGATGAATGCCATCGGCATGGCTCAGAGATGGACAGAGTGCGTCATCTTGAATGTCTACTATTACTGCGAGGTCGTAGAGCTGTCACCTCCACATCCTAAAACATGTCAAGAAATAAGATGGTAACAGATGGTTCATACATTATCCTGTGGTAAAATATTCCGGAGGTAAACTAGTCCCTCATTCGGATTTCCGGGCGGGGACTGTCTCAGGGGGCTCCAAGAACAGGATTAAGAAAGACCTTAGCATAAGAACGTGGAACATACGGACATTATATCAAATGGGCGCTCTTCAGGTGGCGGTACTCTAGGCCGAGAAGTACGAGATAGACATATTAGCGAAAAAAGAAGTTCTTTGGGAGGGTCAAGATAACATCCCACAGAGCAAGTACACTTTCTACTACGGATGAACAAGGTCTCACGATTTCGGAACAGGATTCCTCATTAAGAACAGTATCCTTCAGGCGGTTCAGAATATATTGTTCGTAAACGAAAGACTATCGTACGTTACGATACATACTCGATGGGGCAACACGGTTCTATTAAACATCTATGCTCCGACCGACAGGGCTACTGATAACGACAAAGATATATTCTACGATGAGCTAGAAAGGCTGTTAGACCGAATGACGAATTATAATTCGAAAATTGTGTTGGATGAATTCAATGCAAAGGTAAGAAGGGAAGAAAAATATAGACCTTCTATAGGAAAATACAGTCTACAAGAAAAGACCAAGAACAATGGAGAAAGACTGATAATTTTCGCAATTTCGAAAATCTTACTGGTAAAGAGCACATACTTTGAACACAAAGACATACACACATACACATGGGTATCTCCGGACGGAAAAACTCTCAACCAGATCGATCCCGCATAAGTAGACAGACGACGACACACCAATATAATGGATGTTAGGTCGGTCAGAGGAGCGGAAGGTGACACCGACCATCATTTAGTGATCACAAAATAAGGGAAAAGTTATGCATCCTGAACAGAGAAAGCAAGGAGTCAAAACAATTGAAATTCGAGTTTAAACTATTAAAAAATCCGAGCATAAAAGCAGATTACCAATTCTAACTCTCAAATAGATTCGAAGTCTTAACCGACTCGAGTAATAATAATGATGATAATAACAATAATAATTAAATTCATGTAAGTAAGATGTGGGAGGGAATTCGTGAAACAATTAAGAGATATAACGCCTAGGTGAGCAGAAACACCGAAAAACAAACCTTGGTTTGATGAAGAATGCCTTAAACTTCATGACGAACGAAAACAAGCAAGGCAAATATGACTAAGTAATAAAAGCGAAGCAAATACCAACCACTAAAGTAACGCGAAACGAAACGCCACACTAGGGTTCAGAAACAAAAAGCGAGAATATCGGACGCAGAAGATTCAGGAGATAGAGGAAAACGGCAAGACAAATTACATACTAGATCTATACAAAGGGGTAAAATCGTTAAGAAAAGGTTACCATCCGAGGCTACGAATGATTAGAAATGAACGTGGAGATCTTGAGGCTGATCCGACTAAAACTGTCGATCTGTGGAAAAGCTATTTCGACAAACTTCTTAATGTACACAACGGGGAACAAACAGAGGAATTTGAAACCCATACCGCAGAACCGTGAATTCCCAAACCTACCGAGATCGAGATCGAAATGTCGGTAAAGACATTTAAAATTTTCAAATCAACAGGAACAGACAATATTCCAGCCGAATTAATTAAATCAGGAGGGAACTGCACTAATCAAGGAACTACATAAATTGATAAGTGCTATTTGGAGAAAGGAGGAGCTCCCAAAGGAATGGAAAACCACAATAATACTTCCGATTTACAAAAAAGCGATAAATAGGTCTGTAATAATTATGGCGGAATCTCACTACTTCCAGCCTCTTACAAGGTATTAAGCAATATTCTGTAAACACGCCTAAGTATATACGTAGATGAAATAATTGGAGATCACCAATGTGGATTTAGAAGAAATAGATCCACGTTGGACCAGATTTTTGCCTTGAGACAAATTTTGGAGAAGAAATAAGAATACAATAGGACGGTTCATCAGCTATTCATTGATTTTAAGAAAGCACATGATTCTATCAAAAGGGAAAAGTTATACAGTATCCTGATACGATTTGGAATTCCGAAAAAAATGGTTGAACTAGTGAAGATGTGTCTCAACGACCCCACAAGTCGGATAGGCAATAATATGTCAGATAGTTTCAAGATTTGCAACGGGTTGAAACAAGGCGATGTCTTGTCACCACTACTGTTTAACTTTGCTTTAGAATATGCGATTTTAAAAATTAAAGGGGACTAAAAAGGAGTTTAATTGAATGGTTTGAATCAACTGTTTGTATACGCGGATATTGTAGAATTAATAGTTTACGATATAGATGCACTACAAAGCAACACCGATGTCTAAGTAGAAGCGTGCGATGAGATAGGTTTACAGGTAAACAGATAAAACAAAATACATGATAACACAGGGAATGAAGAAAATAACATAAGAATTAAGGATAAGATCATAGAGAAAGTAAACAAATTTAAATACTTGAGAGCATACGTAACAAGCAAAAATGAGGTCACGGAAGAAATAAAAGTTGCTTAGTATCGGGGAACGCATCTTTCTAGTCAGTGCAAAAACTTCTAACATCGCGATTAATATCAAGAAAATTGAAATTAAAAATATACAGAGCTGTTATTCTGCCGGTAATAATTTATGGTTGCGAAAGTTGGAGTACACCCCTAGCAGATGAACATAAATTACGTGTATTTGAAAATAAGATTTTGAGAAAGATATACGGGACGAGATGACTGGAGAGTGGAGGAGACTGCATAATGAAGAACTCCACGAACTGTACGATTCACCAGATGTTGTAAAAATAATGAAATCGATACGACTAAGGTGGGCAGGCCATGTAGCTAGGATGGGGAGAAAAGATTATATTCTAGCCTGGTTGGAATGCCGGGTGGAAGGAGGCCATTGGGAAGACCAAGATGTCGTTGGGAGGACAATAGTAGAAGAGATCTTCGAGAAGAAGGTGTTCATGATGGAAACTGGCTTGATATTGGCTAGGATAGAATCCAATGGCGAACGTTTGTTACTATGGGGATGAATTTGCGAGTTCCATGAGCCATAGAGTTACTTAGTTATACTAGAGGCTGAAGGTCATGGATGGAGAAAGGACAGCGAAGAAAAGATACGAATCAATTGGATCGCCGGAGCATGTGCCCCAGAAACGGTTGTATTTGCCCACCTATGTTACAGTTGTAACTGAAATATACAGTAATTGCTCTGGTTCAGATTATCGGTTAGCATATTAATGATCTCTTCAAATAAAAACAGTGTATTTTGCAAGATATTAATTTATCTAAAAATGGTGTTTTAAACATAAAATTTAATAATAAGAATATATTATCCATAAAATTTTGTTTTTCCTAAATTCTTAAAAAGACATTTTCGCCTAAACCTAAAAACTGACTGTCACATATTAAATAACATGATTCCGGTTAAAATCCACATTTTTTACATTTAACTGAAAAACTATTAGGTTTACGGAAATATTGGTCATTGAAGTCAAAGAAATGATGTTTCATTTAAAG
The DNA here is from genome assembly GCA_022664845.1 of Lepisma saccharinum. Classification (NCBI taxonomy): domain Eukaryota; kingdom Metazoa; phylum Arthropoda; class Insecta; order Zygentoma; family Lepismatidae; genus Lepisma; species Lepisma saccharinum. The sequence goes on from JAGDQP010060085.1 coordinate 12,209, forward strand.
GGAACCTTCTAAAGTTGGTAATGAGATGCTCATATGTAACATCGAAAATTGCCTATAGG
>JAGDQP010060087.1:0-12267 GCA_022664845.1 Lepisma saccharinum
AAAGTGAGTGATGAATTTGGAATTACGACTGTAGAATTTTACACCATATCAGAGCCACTTTACATTTTATAAATCAACTTACGATTGTCTAGATCTTTGATAAATGAATAATTTTATTTTTAAATAAAATTATTGTAATTTTATGTTTTTAGCATATGGGACTTAATATGCATTATAATTTTCTCCCTTCTCCGAGCAAAATATTCTGACAGAAACACTGGCCAGGTCGTTTATAATTTAATTGAAAGCAAAATATTGATCTTCGTAATTCAATCGTTTCAACTTCCGAAACGGTTATAGCATATTTTGGAATTCCCAGATATGAAATTTCACTTCAATCAGATAGTTACAAATATAAGTTTTGATCTGGCTCCATATTGCATTTTTGGATAGAAATATCTTAGCTGCACGCTGGAATCATAGTGTACGGAGGATCGTTGAGTACTGTAATCATAGAGAAAAGGAAGAGCGTTCGCTTGCAGCGGGAAGGGTACGGGCTTAGAGACTTTCTCAAGCCAATATATTTTTACCTTTTATATTGTAACGTGCAAATTCTATGTATTACTGAATGCTTTCTACATGTAAATGAATGTTGGTATTATGTAGGTTTTTGTTTTCTCCTTCATATTTTTTTTCTTTTTTGCTTAGTTTATTTTAAAAATAAGTGAGTTTATGTTTAGCATATTTTGTGTTGTATCTTTACACAAAATCAAACAGTCTGGAAGAAATAATAAATAAAGAGTTGCATAACATTTACAGATATAATAATAATACTTACTATTATTCATGAAGTGCAATGCACTAAATTTAAGTAAATTAATAAAAAATGAAGAAAACAAATTAAAGGGTAAAAACTTACACAGCAGTGGTATAAAGCATACTGTACCACAACAATTTACTAGAGGAAAAGGATAAAGTATGGTTACAAGGACTCGAACCGCGAACTTTTCGCATCACAAGCGAGCGCTCCTCCATTAATACTGTACACAAGGAAGAGTAATTGAAGAACAAGGCGTTTTGGAGATAACTTTCCAGAAGTTTCAGACTTTTATTCCCGCTGCTGGAAAAACTATAAGTCATGATCATCATCACCTAAAATTTACACGTTGCACAGGACTTTTGAAGCCCTTTCACATGAACAGGTCTCATCCAGAAGCAGTGTGCGAATTATTTTTTTTAGTCAGAGGCACGGATTTCAACAGGATATATATATATATATATATACAGAGAGAGAGAGAGAGAGAGAGAGAGAGAGATAGGGAGGAGGGAAGATATACGGTCGCATTTTTCAAATGGGGGTTTCTATATCAAAAACATAAAAGAAATTGCTTAGCTGCTAGTAAAATTTCATAATATCCTTGTCACTTCCATGAAAATATTTTAAGCTTCTACCAAATAAAAATATTCCGATTTTCTATCTAATCTTGATCGAAACTTCTTCTAGGGGCAAGAAATTTATCCCTGGCAGGGACGAAAAATAATTTCTTAGGGTGGGAAACTTCTTTGCCGAGGAGGGATCCCTCTGCTAATTCGCACACTGCCCAGAAGTAGGAATATCAGATACGGGTACTTTACTGCAGGAAACTTAGCACCCGTGGGCCGAAAACCCCTTTATTTAACAGGAAATCTCTTCTGAAGTTCTATATTTTGCTACATTTGTATTAACGTTATGGCTGAACTATACAAGTAGCAAATAGAGTGCGAAAACATTTCACAAAAAACAGAACAGTATTTTAATATAAGATCTTACATCTTTCAAAGAAAATACATTTTACAATATGTTCTGTATGTTTTAAAATTAATTTGAAAATCTCCAGAAATTCACCACTTGGCAACATATTTTAATAAGCATTTGAAAGCAATTTTAATACAGAAAAAGGTGATTATGTTGAAATAATTTTGAGAATAACGTTAAAAATTATTTCATAGTTTTGTTTCTAAAAATGTATTATTTGATTTCTTTTAAGTCTTAGTTGGAGTTTGGAAAAGAGGTATTTTTTTGATATATCTGTTTTTAACTGCTTAGAAAAAGTTTTCATTCAGGTGGAGAAGGGGCTAAATCAAGTCGTGAAGCCTTACGAAAATTATAAATAATGCACATTTAGTCCCATGTGCTAAAAGTATAAAATAATAATTTTACTTAAGAATGTGTCGTATTTTTTAATTAACCTCAAACTAACATCAACAGTATTTATAGAAAGTGCTATTATTTATTATTAAAGTGTGATAATTGCAACGGTAGATTATATTTCATAGATGAAGTATTTTGTCGGAAAATAATAGCATTAAACTGAAATAACAAAAAGTCCGATTTGTAAATTTTGCAGTAGTGTGACGTATAGCTGCCAAAGATGCTTGGGTAACATTTCTCCTTATTTTTTTTACAAAATGCATTACGTTTGTGTATTGGCGTTTTTTTATTGTAAAGGAAGTCTAAACGAGATTAAGGTTTTATAGCTATTTTCATCTATGATTTTGATAGGAAGCTAGGCATTTTACAAGGTTCAACCGCGGAGCTTGGTAAGAGCTTGGGGAGAGTATTTCTGACAGTGAGACTCACTCGACAATGACGTAGTTCTCAATAACATAGTTTTAAAAAAATATCAAGAAGACAATTGGTTTCCATTCCGCGACCTTCAGCGCATAATGCCACCACCTAGACCACTACAGTAGAGATTCATCGGTTATTTACTTTTTGAATAGATCTAGTATTGCTTACACACGTTCACACTATTCCTTTTCTTATCTATTTCTTTTTCTGATTGTCTATTTTGCCCGTCATATTATCACAGTTTCAAACATTTGTATCATACAATTGTTTTGCAGTAACAGTAACTTGAAAATTAAACATTAAACATGCGATATGTTTGGCAGGAACTTTATTTTTCATACGGGGATTAGTTTCCAATATTGTCACAACGACATAGGATTTATTTTCTTGAAAGATAGTACAACACCCTGTCTCACATAAAACGAAATTCTCAATATGTAAGAATTTGCAATGATTTTGTTCTCATTGCAAATTCAGAAAGGATTGGCAATACTTATTATACATACTTGTATAAGCATATAAAATCTAGAAAAAGGAATAGTTCAACTTATATTTTGGTATTGAATACCTTCGTATTGCAAATAAAATATAATATATGTTACAAACTTTCAAAACAATCAAATTGTTACTAGTGGGAATCTTCCTCAATCCGCCATTTTTTTTATTTATACTAGGAATACCGGCAAATACACTGAAATACAAATTCATTGAACCATTCAGCCATAGCCGTTCGTAGCAGCTTAGAATGGGAAATACCAAGGAATGAGAAGAACGGCGAAACTTTTCTCAACATCAATCCCACAAAAACTGAATTATCTTTTCAAACTTCTGTAATGTCAGATCCACTTACAGACTTTGTCGATAAGGCATCTCCAGGTTTCCGCTATACGACGAATGAACTTAGTGTAAACGACAAGAAAGGAAACCACAAAATTAATAGTCATCTTAACAGACTTTCGTCAAGTGTTTCAAGTGACCTAAAATGTACGTGTGACCACTGTACTAAGTCATTCGCTGGAAAAGGAATTGAAAATGATCATTTACTAACGCATCCGTTTATAAGAAAATATTGCTGTGACCACTGTGATAAGTCATTTACTACAAAAAGTATTCTAAACACGCATTTGATAATTCACTCCGGTGTTAGAGAATATGCATATGACTACTGCGATAAATCATTTACTACAAAAAGTATTCTAAGCACGCATTTGATTATTCATTCCGGTGTTAAGGAATATGCATGTGACCACTGTGGTAAGTCATTTACTAAAAAAAGTATTCTAAGTAGCCATTTGAAAATTCACTCCAGTGTTAGAGAATATGCATGTGAACATTGTCGTAAGTTATTTGCTCGAAAAAGTTATTTAAGCGAGCATTTGCTAATAATCCACTCAGATATACGAGAACATACCTGTGAGCACTGTAGTAAGTCATTTGCCCGAAAAACATATTTAAACAAGCATTTGCTAACACATTCCGGCGTAAGAGACTACATCTGTGACAACTGTGGTAAGGCATTTGCTAAGAAATATCGGTTAAACAGGCATATGCTTATCCACACACTTTTAAATAAATACTTTGGTCACCACTGTGATAAATCATTTGCTCAAAAACATGATTTAAAGAGGCATTTGGTAACACACTCAGTTGTAAAATAATATAGCTGTGACCACTGTGGTAAGTCATTTGCTCGAAAAAGTCATTTAAACTCGCATTTGCTAACTCATCCAAGTGTAAGAGAATATATCCATGACCACTGTTGTAAGTGATTGGCTCAAATATGAAATTTGAACAAGCATTTGCTAATTCACTCAGGTAGAAAGGAATAAGATTGTCATCAATGTGCTAAGTCATTTGGGTAAAAAAAAAAACATGTATTGTAAGTCGTTTGCTTGAAAAAGCATTTAAACATGAATTTTTAAATTCACACAGATTTAATAAATACTCGTGTCACAACTGTGGAAAGTCATTTGGACAAAGAGGTCATCTAAAGACTCATTTGCTATATCACGAAGGTGTAAGAGAAAATAACTGACCACTGTGTTAAATTATTTATTTGATAAAAGTATTCATAACATGCATTTGGTGGTTTACTCGGGTAAAAGCGAATTACCTGTGAGCACTGTAGTAATTCATTTGTTATATATTGAGTGACATTCCATGTCTTTCTCAGGTGTAAGAGATAATACGTGCAACCACAATGATATACCATTTGCTCATAAATGTATTCTAAACAAGCGTTTCCTAACACAGTGAGGTGTAAGAGAATATACCTCCGACTACTGTAATAAGTCATCTGCTCGAAAGATTGGTTTAAATATGCATTGCTAAAACGTTCATGTTCAAGAAACCATATCTGCGACCACTGTGGTAGCTCATTTGTGCAAAAAATTTCTTCTAGAAACATTTTGTATCTCTCTCAGGTATAAGAGATTATAACTCTAACCACTCTGGTAAGTCATTTGCTAAAATATATTTTGAACGCCTATGTGTGAAAACACTCAGGTTAATGAGAATATATATACGTGTGTACACTGTGGTAAGTCATATACTCGGAAAAGTACCTGAACACTCATTTGCTTGCTTACTCATGTTTGAGAGAATATAGTTGTCACCACTGTGGCATTTTATTTAATGGAAACGGTAAAATTACATTGGCATTTTAAAATTCATATATTTGTGGGATCATAGACATGCTATCAGTCGGAAAGGTCACTATTGAACATTTGCTAACTGTCTGACGTATCGGAACTGTGGTGGCTTAGTGGTAGAACGCTCATATCTGCTGTTTGCGTTGGTTGGTTGGATCCCTTGTAATTCCCTGTAGGTTTTGTGGTGGACAAGCAGCACGCGTATAGGTCTTGTTCGTGTTCGCCCGTTTCCTCCCAATTCATTACTGCCACAAATTCTTTCTAAAGTTGTGTAACACCAATTCAGCACACTTTCTCTCCCTCACTACCTCTTGATTTCTGTGTTTTTTGTTTATTGCTTGTACCTGTAGGACATGTAAAAATGTTTGGATGTAGTGGATTTGTTCTGTTAGTGTTTGGGAGAAACCAATGTGTCAGATGTTCGTGCTTTTAGTTTACAAAATGTCTTTCTTTTGCTAGAATACTCAGAGCGTGTTCATTTTCAAGCTCTTGTTAGAAGCTTTCGTTCCAATTGTCCCTCCTATGGTTTCGACGCCATATTCTTCCAAGAAAAGCATTCCGAACTTTTCAATTTTCATTCTCGTATCTGGATTTTAGAAATAAAACATGCTGTTGATACTCTCTTACAGCTACGTTGAACATTGTAGTCTGGGACGATTATGAGGTAACGAGATGAAAAATATTTTATTTGTATGCCTGGGGGAGAAAGCCCTTAAAGTCCACATTAGTAATTTCAATTGTATTATCTTCAATGTGACTGTTCTGCGGCTTATAGTAAGATAGGGAAAATATTTGCCTGGTTTGATAGAAAAATCCGTGGGTATATATAAGGAATATTTTGTACGAAAAGCTACATTATAGTAGGAAGTGGATCCGGTTCCCGATATCATTGGAACTAAATGCCGGAATATTAGCATAGAGACAAGATCCTTTCATATAAATTGATAAAGACCTCGGATCTGGTTGATAGAAAAGTATTACCGACCTGGTTCTTGAAAACGAGAATACTGATCGTTGAACTGTATGGTCTGACCTGATTATTATAACCGAGTATAGATATTCGAATCCTAGAACGGGGTAAAAGAATCAAATCAGGGCATGACATTCAGCAATTCGGATTCGCAGAACAAGATTCTTAGTTCCAAGTTTCGGACTCGGCTCTAACAACCGGATTTAGTTCTTCAGTTTTAAGTTCCAAGACAAAGGTTTTCATCCCTTTCCAAAATTCCCTGAAGCGGTTCTACTTTTATCAGTAGGGCTCGGAACTTCAAGAAATGCCATCTTTTTCCTCAAGGTATAAGAACGGTGTCTTCAACATTAATTATTGCCAAAGGAATCGACTATAAGTTAGTTGTAACTCATGGTTCCAGCTCCCGCTCATTGTGAGAACTATATTTCTTCCGCTTATATAATTTTCAGATCTTACAGCAGAGAGCGTTAGCTGCGTTTTGGGAGGTTTTCCACTTCACTTAGACTGAGTGTTATGTACTATTTGTTTCCTATTAGTGTTTATACTTTTATTTTCACGTTGTTTAAATATTTTTAGAATATGATTTATTTTAACTGTGGCATCAGTTCTGATTGCTGCGAACATTAAGCTGCTTTCTTTCGGGATTCCGTTATATCCGTTCGGGTTTTCGGCAGTTCTCCAAGCGTGGCTTTGTTGTGACAGAATTGGTGTATTAATTTACCCATCTGAAAGTGGATTGGAAGATTGCGTTTGTTCGACGGGGGATTTGATCATTTAGTTGAAGGGCTTTTCAGCTAATTTGTACGTAATAGCCCTAGTAGCAAACATTTGATATGTCGCAGGTGTAAGGTAAAGTGTCTTAGCTTATTTAAAATTATAAATTTCCGTTTGGAGTTGTGGTGTATCTCTACAAGTTCCCTCTGCCTTCATCCTTCGTCATATTTTGAGGAACCGCAATATTGGAACTTCTAACAGTATTTATTAACTTTCGGTTGAGGAGGAATATTGCCTTCCATTTCTTCAGAGCAGTTGTGAAGTGGGCGAGGATGAGTTTTGTTGTGATCTTATATAGTGCGAAAATGACTTGAATTTCCCACCTTACGCGTACCTCATGGCTGCAAGCTGTATCGCTTCTACTGGGAAAATTCAGGTAGGCATTTAAAATGGTGTCACTTCACTTTTGAATGTCTAAATTGTGATTAACCTTTTGGCTCAGATATTTCTTTCGATATCATATTTTTTATGGTTCAAAAAGTTTAGGTAAATATTGAAATAAATAGGGTAGAATTCTAATCCAGAAATAGGTTAATGCCTTTTTATTGCACTCATATGTGTTTTAGTGTTTCAAGATGTTTTAGTTGAATTCACATCTGCTATGACAAGTTGACAAATACTTGTCAACGCATTCAGCAATGTTATACTTGCAATTTTTTTTCGTAATGCGCACGTCTACGTGTGTACGAGGTAATGAGTACTGTCGGTATAGCACGTCTCCTGTACTGTGATACCGATAGTATTATCTACGTTAGAAATCGTGAAGAACCTTCATTGCTACCGCTAGGTGGTTATCTTGGTCAGCTCAGAATGTGAATTACCTAGGTTCACATCTGGGGGTCAACGCATTACTCGTACGAACTAAAGGAAGTGTCTACAATACAATTGGAATATGACCAAGATACGACGTATTACTTTGAATCAACGACCACGAAAGATGATTACGTTTAAGGATATGTATAAGGTGAGAAAGAAAACATATACAGGTAAAAAAATCGTTACACCGAATCATATCCTGCGAAAAGCCGACTTTCGTGTCGTTTGTAAATATCACGTGTAACACCACGTTGTTGTACAACACGAACGGCGCAAATTAAATCCTATTGATAGACGATAATATATGACAGTTCCCTATTGATATCGATGTTAGGAAAACATGGAAATAATACACAAGATTGTTTTTATAAAATACTGATTTATTATATACATTTAACATTGAACAATTTTTTTTGCTAATATTGCAACACTGGTAAATTGAACATGCTCATCACAATATCTGAACACTCCACTACCTCTTAGCCATGTCGATTGTTACCAATGCTTTACAACCAGATCGCTACTTAGCTAATGATCACTCAAGTGAATATCCAATGACACTAAATGCTCATTACAGGATGTACACTGTTCATTTGTAGCTGTTTATATATGACACAAAACAATGTCTCATATTGTGCACCGTAATGAGCGGCATATTGGTTACAAGCACCATATTCTGCTGTCCGTGTGGAGGTAGACAACATTCTGTTTGTAGTAATGTTTATATGAAATTTGTATCGGTGTAGTGTACCGTATCGTGTACTTTGAACTTTGATGGATTCTGGTAAAGTATTACACTATTACATTTATGTGAATAGCTACTTTCGTATCCTGTGTGTTATACCACATACTTTGTTATATACAACGATAAAGCATTTATTCTGAAGGTTACATGTCGTAATTCCTGTATTCATGTATATTTCGTCACTTATGTATAAGTATCTTGTAACTGTGTTTATAGTTGTTTTGTAAATTATTGTTACATTATGCATGTATTAGCAATTCCTGTATTTACTACTTCCACAATAAATAATTTTCTTAATCTTTGGTTTTATTTATAATCCTTCTCCAAGGCTGCTTGTGTGACTCCATGTTCAAAGTCCTTTGTCCACAGCACATCGTATTTTGCCTGGAAATCATCGTCATTTGCAATCATCCCTATATAGGTACGTATAAAGCTGTCTACGGTTGTGCCTTGATCTGGATGCATTAATGCAAGTAGGTGGTTCATGGTATCATTAATACGATTATAATTAATTATATGATTATTAATTTACTGTTCAGGTCGATGACATTTCTCAAACAACGGGCTGCCAAGTTCACAGATAGAACGCTATTTTAAAGCAAATTTTAAAAATTAAAGTATCCGATTTTTCTTGTCGGATAACTAACTGGAATTCCGGGATTTCAAATAATATATTTCCTAAATAACTTGTTGTTGGTATTTATAAATATCCCCAGTTTTCCTTCCTATTTATATTTTTCAACATTTTATCAATTTTCAAAATTGTACCCTTTTCCCGAAAATTAGTTAAAAATTGAAGTATAATAATTATATTTATTACACGCAATATAAGGACCAAAATCACAACATGTTATCGACCGGAGCAGCAAAGGATACACAACATTATGACCTTCCTGAGGAGGCTTTTGAAAAATTAACGAAGCAGGTTTCATGGTTCTAAACAAGATCAATGAGCTTTCAGAGTTTGGAATTTTTGCAATTACAAGTGCATTTACTTCTAAAACTGTCTTCCTAACATAAAAGGACTCTTCAAGAAGATGAGAGTAGAGAGCGGTGTAATAGGGCAAATGAATACAATGAACTATCCGAGTTCGGAATGTTTGCAATTATAATGCATCTACTTCAAAAACTGTCTTCCTAACATAACAGAACTCTTTAAAAAGAAGAGAGTAGAGAGTGGTGTAATAGGGCAAATGACTAGAAAACAGCAAATCGGGGTCTGATCCCGATTATAAACATTTGCAACTTTACTTTTCTGCCACACAGCCTTGATATTTTTTAAAAAAAGTTTGCACCAGGATTGCTATGCAAAGTTTGTAGCAAATTTGTAACTTCTCAACTGGCAAGTATTCTGCATGATTGTAGCACGTTTCCATCAAAAATGACAAACTTGCAATGCCAAACATCGTGCAAACTTACAGCAAAATTGAGTGCTATATTGGTTAGTCGTCCACAGGCGAAGGAATCCAATTGCTATGTATGCTAGAACATGAAGCATGCATACTATTTCGCATTTGTCACCTGCCATAAAATTCATTTTAACTTTACATTTTTACCATGCATGCACCTGCCTATAATCACGATTGTTATTTTTCCATTTTAGACGCGCGGTTCGGTCTATACCGAAATATTCACGGAACTAAGGTCAATCGACCACAGAACCATTAGTTAGTCTTTGGCTCAACTATTTGATAAAGGCTAAGAAATCAAGTTTATAAAGCGTTGGCTTACTGTTACTGCCTTAGCGTAGGATGTATACAAAAGCAACTCCATCTAATTTTTACATGCACGATTTTCGAAGGGTTTTCAAACAAAACTCTCCTAATTTCACTGAGTTTCATAACAAAAGATGATGATTTTGCAGAGTATCGAGGCCTTACGAACATGCCAGTGAATTGTTCTATAGAGTAACACACTGACAAATTATTACAACGATCTCATGAAAGGGGACAGCGTCCTCTTCTAGGCCTACCAAAAGACATAACTGAAACTGATTACTTCTTATAAAATTTCGCTGTCGGTTTTAATTAAATTTGTAGTACAGGGCGATTTAAAAAAACGGGAAATTTTGAAAATTAAATAATTTCATGAAAAAAAAATATTTAGCGGATTTAATAGTAGAAATAATGCCATTTTTTATACATCTATTTTTTGAAGATGACATCTTGCAGGTGAGCTCCTTCTGTAAGGAAACATGTCTGCAGTCTCTTCGTTACATTGTTCATGGTTTGACGTAACATCTCAACTGGAATTTCGGCAATTGCTGCTCGGATATTGGCAAGAAATCACAAGCTGACAAAACAGGGGATCTGTGAGGCCACTGAATGTCACCATAATTCGAAATTACACGTTCTCCAAACAATTGGCATACAGCAGCCATCGATATTCGTACTGTGTGGTACGTTGATCCATCTTGTTGAAACCAGTCTGTGTCAATAATGTGAGGAAATCTCTGTCGTTGTTGCACTACAAAGGTTTCAAGTATGGCTACGTAACGATTCGATGTGACTGTAATCGCATGGACATTCTCGTCTTCAAAAAAATAAGGGCCCATCACACCGTATGATGACATAGCACACCACACAGTAAATTTGTTCCTGTGCAATGGACGCTGGTGTAGCTCTTGTGGCCAATATCTAACATTTTGCTTGTTAACAAATGTTTGCGTAGAGGAGGAACTCACCTGCAAGAGGTCATCTTCAAAAATTAAATTATATTGTATGTATTCTCAAATGGCATTATTTTTACTATTAAATGCGATAAATATTTTTAAAAAAATCATGAAATTATTTAGTTTTCAAAAGTTCCTGTTTTTTTAATCACCCTGTACAAACTAGCACCCACAACGGACAATACAGTGAAAAATCAATATAAACATTACATCCATGCACTTTTCCTGCCATCCTCTCAACTATGGTATTTTCGCTTGTAAAAAATTGGAGCACCTCTAAAAATTCGTGGTTATTCATTTACCGCCATAACTGTTCTTTGTTGCTAGAATTAAATTTCTATCAAATAATAATTTAGTAAGGAATAAATAGAAAAACATAGATTATCATTGTTTTATATACACATGCTTCATAGCTTGCGCATTCAGAAAAATGCTAGTTTTATTCAGTATGATAGTAATGTTTCTGAAATTTATTCTATTTTTGTGTTAGCAAATGCGCAATAAGGTGACATCTCTTGACTAAACGCCATACCAAAGTTGCCAAACGAATATTCTTTTACCTCTGAGTGAGTTATAATATACATTCAGATGATTGTGTATCGAAATGGTACACCACAGTGGTCACAAGATTATTTTTCTACATCTGAATGAAATACAAAATGTATATTGACATAGTTCTTTCGAGCAAATGATTTAGCACATTGGTCACACGAATATTTTAATACCAGAATGAGCTACTCATTGTGTCTTAACATGGCATTGATTGTCAAATGTTTAATTACAGTGGTCACAACATTATTCGTCTACACCTGAATGTGTTATGAAATGGGTTTGATATTACTTTTATACCTAAATGAAATACCGCATTGGTCAAATAAGATTTTCTTACACCAGAGTAAGTGACTAAAAGACGCTTCAAATTATTTTTATTCCCATATGATTTACGACACCAGGCACACGATTACTGTCTTAGACCAGAATGAGTTATAAAATGCCTCTTCAGATTATATTTTCGCGCAAATACCGTAACTTATCACCTGGCTCACACGTATATTCTAATATTCCTGACTGAGGTACCCAGTGGTTCTT